>JARHVA010001288.1:3515000-3654977 GCA_037957365.1 Torreya grandis | reverse complement strand
TCATTATTTTGATAAGACATCTTGAAGGTATTCTTGATATATTTTGTAAAATTCATGCCATACCTCATAGTTAGATGATATCATACCATAATAAGATTGTGTTGTATGTTTTTGAAATCGTAGGTACACTAACCAAATATTGGGATATCTATTCTTGATTTTTTCTTTATGTAAGGAGGTATGATAATCAAATAATTGGCCAAAGGATCTTAGCTCTATTCCAATGTTTGAGTGTTGTATGGTGGATAGGAATCCATCTCTCAAATAACCTCATCTCTATAAGGGTCTTGAATAAAGTTCTCTTGTGTGATAACATTTCCATATCCTAGATTATACATAGTTCCACTACATGTATAGTGATTCATGGCCAAATCAAATGACAAATGTTTTATAACAAGATGGATTAGAGTTATATAAACTCTAAAAAACTATGTCTAAAAATACAAAGGGTTCAAACATGATCTAACTTGGTTGCGGGTGGAGTTATATCTCCAAAATTCTAATGCAAAGATTTGGTAAAAATAATATAACATCAAATGTCTAACATTAAATTTTTTACACAAACAAGGTGAAGCAAAATGACCTAACAAAAATATGTCAACTCTAATGTCCAAACATGTTCCAAATAGGTCTAAACTAGGAAAGGGGAATGTTGTTAGGTATTTTTTTCCAAATGAGTCAAAATCTAGGCTCAAATAGGTTGTACTAGGACTTTTGGCCAAATGACATCAAAAATCTAGGCTTGAAACAAAGGATGCTGATATTGATTAATCTAACAAACTTAGAACAATTTGGAAAAGATTAAGCACTTGATTCTAGACATAGACATGATCTGATTAATGAAAACACTAAATAAAAGGCACTTTGAATATGAAATGATTTCATCAAACAAAGGCACAAACAATAAAGTTTCCAAAATTTAGTAAGGATTAACCTAAGTTATGCAACCCAAAAGAGAAAGATCTATGTATTAGCCCTATGTGTTAAGACCTAAACAAAAATCAATTAATGTTTGAATCTAAACTTGGAGAAGTTAATCAAAGACTCAACTAAGGTAAACTAGGGTTCTGATGTCCAACAATGTAGGTAAATTTGAACAATGTGACTATGCTAAACAATGATCCAACAAGGCTCAAATGATTGGTTTAAATAATGATAATTGAGACAAAAGACAAGACAAGTCTTTTGAAATAATTTGGGCAACATAGCAACATTATCACTCCCAAAATATGTGACTATGACAATGTTTTTTAAAAGACTTCAAAAACACATATTTGAAATGATTTGGGTAGGATAATGTTACCTATTTTGATCAAGTTCTAATCATAATGTTTTGACATAAAAGTTTGATAAGTTTAAATCAAGGTGTCAAATGGATGGCATAACACCTTCAAAAATAACAGAGTGATGTTGGACACAAGACTTGTTCATAACATGGTTTAAATAACAAGCTTTAGTTATAATACACCAATAAATAAAATGAAAAAATACAACTAAGTATATCATCCTAAATCCTATCAAGATGTGGTAAAGTGGGGCTGACTAAAACCTACAAGTTTTCAATCATCTAGATTGATCCCATGTTTACACACTTTCACATACACACACAAGAGAATTAACATATCAATTAATTCCATGTCAATTGGGTTGTTGTGAAAAGGTCATATCATTTTCACAACTACTACATCCATCAATTACTCAGTAAAGTGTGATGTCCATATCGATCATATATCCTAGGTTTAACCTGCCACTAACAGAGATGGTTTAACTAATCAAACCACCATCCCAATTTTTATACCCCCATGGAGAGGGTTGAAACACTATTGGGATATAAATCCCTAGGTCAATACTATGCAAAATTTTGGGAGAGCTTAGGCAATGTTTTTTATATGCCTTGGAATAAGCACTAAAATGCAATAGAAATGTTATTTTGATCCCATGATTTCCCTATAGGGGATTAGGGGAGAGCATACACACACTATCCTTTTTGTGAAAATAACAAACAACAAATAATTTTTTAGCAATGTTTTATTTTAAGCACTAAATTTGAATGTGATCTTTTGTTTTTTACTAGGCCCCTTATCGTAAGTGAAAAAATTACAAATATTTCACACAACCAAATTAATCAAAAGCATCTAGGTTTGTTTAAAGCCCAAAGTCCAAGTGTTCAAGATTTGTCTTAAGTATATTTTAAAACACTAATTGGAAATGTTCAAGACCTAGGTTTCATTTTAAGCACTAAAAATAAAATGTTTATAATACTTAACCAATCCTATATTCTTTTTAAGCACCAACATTTAAATGTGTGAGATTAAACATGTTCATTTTAGACCCAAATTCAAATGTGCATAATTGGACTAATTTCTTTTTAGAAACCACATTGAAATGTGTGATTAGTCAAAAACAAGCAATTTTTTCATCAAACCAATCCTTCCACTTTAAAATGCTAGATTATAACCCCTTTCTTAGAAGCATTTTCTTGGTTGAACAAATGAGGTTTAAATTTTTGTTCTTAGGTTTGGATTCAATTTCACATAGTGACCATTGTTGGTCATAGGCAACCATAAATATTTTCAAGATAACTATCACTGATCATTTAAAATAACCATCGACAATTGAGTAAAATTATTGGTAATCGATAAAGATAATTGATGAATACTTATGGACCCGAAGGCAAAACCACAAAAGATGAAATATGTTAGGTTAGGTTTGGTTAGTTCAAATTTGATAAAAACCTACAAGGAAAAGTTTATTTGATGGATTTCAATGCTCTTGAAATTGATAAATCAAGTAATGACATGACCAAAAGAATCAAAATTCAATATTTAGGTCCATTTCTCCCCTGAAATCTAATCATCAACAGTTACACATTATTGGTGGTAGTTGGGTAGAATCATCAACGGTTAGGGTCTAACCATCTAAAAAATATAAAAAAATGAATTCTAAAAAAAAAAAGTTAGAAAATTAATTTTAGAGAGCTTCAAGCATATAAATGAATATTTAAAAGATGCATAATGATCTCATGCTATGTGGGATAAGTTGGGTCCCACTGGGTATGCCATCTGTGATTAAGGAATTTGACTTAAGAAAGGAGGTTAGTATGGTGTTAATTCCAAAAATGATGAAATCAACACACTAAAAAAGATATCTCTAGGCTTATATCATGAGGGGAGTTTAGTGAACAAACTAATAAAAAACATAATTAAAATTCAAAGAAATGACAACTTTCCTTACCTTCCTTGATTAATCTAAGAGATCTCTTCATTGGCTTGCTTGACTTATGCTCAAAAGGTATTCATTAATAAGGCTTGGGTATCTCCATATCCTCTTGGTTGGATTGGATTGATTGATGGATTGGATTTATTTTTAAATTATAACACTATGTATTTGCTTTATGAATCAAATTCTACATTATAACTCTACTATGTTATAAGCTCTCCAAATGAAGAGCTCTAAGCTTGCTTTTATAGGATTTGAAATGACTTGGAATGGGTTAAATCCTAACCTTGGTTGGATTAGATACCCATATTTTGATTAATATATGTCCAAAATATCATGATTAACATGAATAGGTGTACTTTTAGATATTTTTCATTTAGAAAACTCATACAAGGTCATGATTAGCTTCTAAGATGCTCTTTAGGATATTTATTAAATTTTCCTTTTTGATAATTGATTTATATTATCATGGATGAATTGAATTAGGTTTAGGATTAAAATTTTCAAGTTATTTATCCTTTTTTAGGTATTTGAATATTTATGCAAGATTTTGATTTATTCAATGTGTATTTGTTCAATTTAATTGATTTATGGGCCAACTTGATTTATTTGTATGGTTATGAAGCCACATTTGAGACTCTTATAGATTATTAGGATATATTTTCATATGTTGGTAATAATTTCTCCAAATTCAGGTCTAAAGTGAATGGTGGATAATTTTAGGTGTCTACAGAGTCAAATTTCAGTCTCTAGGTAGGGAAGCCTAATTGAGACCTAGTTAAGAGAGAGAAAGGTAGAAAAATGACATTTATACTCACTCTCAAGAACTAAAATTTAACATGAATCTATAAGACCATATTGGGTCCTAAAATTAGCCTTAATATTCCCAATAAAATCCATAAAAATATTCATATAAGGAAAATTTCATGGTTTTAGGGCTATAAGAAATGAAGCCAAAATGGAGATTTTGGTGCAAACAAGTTCTTTGGGTTAGTTTCAGACCTTAAAATGATTTATTTTATGTATAAAATGATGTGAATATTCCATACATGAAGAGAGGATGATCTGAAGAAGATGAATCCAAGTTTTGACACTTGTATGTAGGATTGGCCTAGTGAGACGAAGGGGTTTTAAGACACCTAAGCACATGAATGATGTTTACTAATGATATGTCAGTTGAGAGAGTTTATAAAATTTATGATAGGTTTAAAATAATAGGGTTATATATAACTCAAAATTTTTGATGATTGAAGTGTGCCATTTGTCCATTCACAAGCCAAAATAAGGGGCAACTTTGAAAAGCAAGGCAACATGTCAAGCAAGCATTCTAACTCTTATGACATTTGGAGGAAGGGAGAATATTTAGGGGAGTTACACATGAAATTTAATACCTAATTATATAATTTAATAACCCCTCTCTTAATTTTAGCTCATGAGACACTTGTCTCTCTCTTTCTCCCTATGCCCTTTTCTTCTTCTCTCTCACTAGTGTTATATATTTAGCCTTAATTGGATAAGTTTTTATCCTCCACATAGGTATGGAAAAGACCTAACCATTTTTATACTTTTACAAATGAATAATAATCTAGTTTTACCTTCTCCATGGACTATTTTAAATATGCATTCTTGATTATTTGATCTTGCTATGTCATAGGCTTACTTCTTTTGCATGTTTATTCTTGTTTAACATTCATGTTTAGTTTTAAATAATTTTTTATGACTCTTTAAGTGTTCATGGAGTGTGTTGGGATTTATTGAGTTGTATTTCATTAGGGTAATGTCATGACCTCTTGACTAGTCCTCCTAGCTTAAGATTGCTTCACAAACCTTCATGAAAAACATTGATGTAAAGAGGAAGATTTGGATTAGTGTCATGTGTAGGTTAGGATAATTTTTAAAGTGTAATTTTAGTTGGTTGGTAGTGATAATTAATATTTAGTACATCACCTCCATTAGAGTAGGTTTTTCTCACTTTTCTTAGAAAGTGTTAGAGTAGTGTTCGATCCTAAGTGATACATTAAGGGAAGCTATCCCTTTAACCTAGAGATTCACCTCTCCAATAAGGTACCCAAAAAATTGAGGTGTATCCATGTTACATCAAAATTTTAAGGCTTGAAATACCTTCCAAAAGGTGCAAATTTGATGCATAACAAGACTCAAAATCATTTTCTACATCCAAAATTTAACATCATGTCTCTAATCCTAAATTATAGTCTTTGTGCCCATACTAATACTTTTTAAAATATAATTGGGTGTATTTTCATCCACCAAGCATAAAAATATCCTATCACTCAAGATATGGAATAACTATCAAATAATCCCAACGCATAGTCACCATTACATAAAAATTAGATATCACCATAACATTGGCCACTATAGGCACTTGTTGTCACCAAAATTTTCACCCTATAGGAGGTTATTCAAGCTTAATATAAGATTTGGGAAATAATGGAATACCTCTAGGCATGTGGGTTGTTTTTAGTATAGGCAAACCTCTAGGTTTAAGGGCTAACTTCCTATATTGATACTTAAGTGCTTATCACCTAAACTAACTGATCACTTGTATGAAAAGGGATAAAAGTAGACATGAAAGTAAGATATTCTAATGGGGTAATACATCATAAATATATCTAATATGCTACCATACTCTTTCATAATAATCATGACCTATAACACTAGTCTCAAAGTTTTAGAATACTTTAACATTAGTATTTCAAATATGGAGGTCATATGCATGAAACTACTCAAGGTAAGTAAAGAAAAGGTTAGATTTTAGAAACTAAGGATAATTATATACTTTAAGGTAATAAAACACACTAGATACACATCATATTACCTATTAGAGTGATAATTACTTACACTAAATATGAAAGGATAGATACTTATCACTAGACTTCAACATAAATCACTTCACACACTTAGACACAATGTTTATTAACTCAAAACTATATTGCATATCTTATTTCAAAGGAAAATTACAATATCAAAATAGTAGGGATTCATAATACCAGGTGTGGAATTCCCATCAAGAGAAAAAATGGTTTATATTTATAGAATGTGAGAAGAGAGAGAAGAAAGTGGTGCTCAAGGGTCACAATGCCACATGTCAAGTCATGAAAACTAGTTATGTTGTAGAAGAACGAAGTAGATAAAAAAGTTATGGAAGGTCCTCTTAGATAAATGTCTATATAAAGCATGGAACTCTCCAAAATTGGCATAGGGATCCTTTATCTACCTTTTTGAAAACTACCTTAATCATTAGGCCTCTTTTGAACGCTTGAAACAAGACTAGGGAGAGTTGACACATGTGAATTGTTAAGGAGGTGTTGTAAACAAGATTCAATAGCCATCAGATGCTTTCCTAACCACTAGATTTATAGGTCTAAATTTACATTTGACATCCAAATGATCTTTAGTTTCTTAATAAAATACATGGAAGAGGTGATATGACACCTTTAAAGAGTCCCCTTACCTTCTAATTCATGAATCAGACCTTAAAATTCCCCTAATTGGACTTATCATCCTCTCACTTGGAATTCATTCTTCATTTCCATTTTCTATGATAGACTACCTAAAGGTAATGAGTTAGTGGAAGTGTCTAGGTGTTTATCTGAGGTGAGAAATAGACATATATGTTAATAATAGGTCCCAATTGACCTTCCCAAATGACTCTCACCTTTTCATTCTACTTTATACCTATAAGACACAAAATCTATAAAAAAACCTTATTTTATACCCAGTCCATACAAGTAGGGTACAAAACAATCTAATGGGAAGGATATTGAGAGAGTTATATGCAATTATAAAATAATTACATAACCAAAATATCCCTCATAAATGCATATTCATGCATTTATTTCTAATTGGGTCTCAGGTAAGGGATTTGGAGGGTTTCTAGTGTTTCAAACTCTTAAGGATTGTTCATACAATCTTGAAGTTGAAACCTTAGAAAAATTTGAATAATATCATGCTAGGGTCCCTCTTCAATAACTACTAACTCCTTGGAGTCTCATACATAATGCTTGTACTGGTTTGAACTCTTGAATTTGGTCTCTTGAGCTTGAGGGTGCAATTTGGGTACCCCTAAGGTGTTTTTAAGAAAAAATGACTTTTTTGTGATTTCAATTGCATACCAATAGTTCCAATTCACATTAAATATCTCATTTAAATTCATATAATCGATTAGAAGGTTTAATTGGGGTTAGAAATGAGATTGAGACCCTATTAAGGCTTTAGGTCTAGTCTAGGCCTATAGGCCTTAACTATGTTCATGACCTAAAAATTTATTTGCATGATTTATATAAATTGTGAGCCCTCCTATATGATTTATAATACTCAATACAACTATTTATACCTTAATTTTATTGTTCTAACACTTCTCAACATATTACCTTATCACCTCATGTCAAACCTATAGTTATTTTATTTCTTGGAGTGCCCTCTATCTAAGACATAACAAGGGGAACTTAACCTATTGTATCAATAAATAAAATGATATGAGAGGTGATATTAGGTAATTATATGTGTTATTTACAATTTTTTATATCTTGGAAACTCCTAAAAGATCACCAACACTCCAAATCTTCAAGACAGATTCATAGACTTGATTGTTTTGTACTTTGAGTCATGACTGTAGGTTGAAGGTTGAAAGACTCTTTGATATATTTCCTTTACCTAATCACCATGTTATATTTCCATCACCATTATTATATTGGTATCAATCTCACTTTAACCACCATACACTATAGCTACCTTCTCAATCCATCTCTCTTCACATGCATGAATTAGTCTGTGTACTATGCTAACTATAAGTAGCCATCCTTAGACCATAAAGACCCCCTTAGGATGTTTTAAACAATATGTTTTAGCTTAGTATCTATTTTAAATATTTTATCTCACCTTCATATCCAAACATATTCATAACATGCCCATGGCTTGAAGCTAATACCCAAACTGTTATGTTCTAATATGTTACCAGTCTTTAGTAAACCTAGAGGTGCAATTTTGAGAATAAAAGAGCCTCTATAGGTGGTTATGTGAGTCAAAACTAAACATAAATCCCATTCAATTTATATTTTTTTACTATTGATATCATTGTGTCATTTCAACTTTCATAAATAACTATGTCTATAGGGTTATGCTTTGATTGTGTTATTATCAACACATTATATATTATAGAATTGACTATAAACACCTCATTTGAGAAACCTAGGGTCCTCTTTTAAGTGATGATCTACATAAAGAATTGAAAATCAACCCATTTTATTGATATTGTAGGGATAGAATCATCTTTGATTCACATAATGTCACTTGTCTTGAGAGTATGCCACTATCATGTCATATTGCATTGAAAATATTGTTTAAGCCTCAAGAATACTATAGATGACTAAGTGTATACAATGAAAGATTTATTGAATTGGAAACACTCCTTAAATCACCATCCTTTGGCCAAATAACCAATTTCATTTATAATGTAGTACCCCTATGATTTGTCTACAAGATGGAAGCAATTAAACTTGTCTAGACCTCATGTCACCTTACCAAGGAAGGATCCAAAGTATGGCCAAAATGTGATTTAGAGACATTAAGGTAATAGATCTCTCAAGTAACTTTCTTAAACTAAGGGTAAGGCTTTAGGTTTATTTGACACTTTATGAATACACTATTGCCACAATGGTATCTTCTACATTCCTAGTCTTGAATAAAGGTCTCAATAGGCTTTAATATATTCAACTCATCATCTTAATGATTTTGTGGATTGCACTCAAACCCCTATTAGTCTGCCTGTAGGTGAACATCATATCAATAACTATGTACATTAGATAATTTGTTGTCCCAGCCAAAATAAAACCATCTTGGATAGTTCAAATATGTTGCTTTCATATCATAGTACCTCTCACCACTTTAAAACCTTCATGGCTGATCCTCATGATTGTGCAAGGCTCTTTTTCACCAGAATGTAAGTGGATGTTTATAGGGAAGTCTAACTATGACATGTTTCTTGACTGTGTTTCACCATGTGATAGTCTTGAGACTAATATTTCTATGTAGAGGTGATTAACATGATGTATGAGAAGTGGAAAACATCATATCCCCCTCTGTCCTAAAGGAACTTACATGAAAATGACCCTATAATAGGTGAAACTTGGTTTGTAGCTTCAATGGTGTCCTCTTAGAAAATTGAGATGGTTAATGTTTAAATTTTGACCTCTACACATGAAAATTGAGTTTACAAACACATGATAATAATGGTTATTCTCCTAAGAATCATGTGACACACTTGGTTTGTATGAAAAAATCCCAATATAAGAAAAACCTTGAGGTGATAGGGATGAACATGTAGAAAATAACAATAAACTTCTTAGCATTGTTTCATAAAGTTTAAGTAACAAATCCTAGAAATTATACTATGGATTTGAAGTGGACTAAGATTACTAACACACCTCAGGATAATTTGACCCAATTCATCTCTTTTTGTCCATACTAAACCCAAATTGATTGACTTTTTTTGCTTTCCTAGGAGAGTGATGGAAGAATGGAATGGTTTTATACCATTTTTGAGATCTTCAAGGCTACTCAAGAATGGAAGTGAGTTTAGGGGACCTGAAGGGTCACTTAAAATCTTTCCACATGAGCCACAATTCTTGCACAAGTCATACAAATACCTAAAACCACATGAAACTTCCTTTTTTCAACTATTTTCTTGTCTTCAACATGGAAAACTTTAAATTTTAGTCAAATACTTCCACATCTAACAAGAATATAACATGGGGTACATTGTAATACATTTTTAGCATTTTTCTACTATGTTAAATCATACAAACTTCATAAATGACTCAAATATGACCCTATATGGCATATAACCAATTAAGGATTAAAAATGACTATGACCAAGGCTAAAGACACATAATAAGACCCATATCTAGGACCATGGAACACATTACAAGATCTTAGTAGACCCCTATATTAAGTTTCTAACTATAATGTGTTGACCTATTTTATCTTTTATTAAAAATAGTCAATAACATCCATAACCACCTCTCTCTAGTCACTCAAAAAAGAATATGAGCACCTTGTGGCACCCTTATCATTTACTAAATTATCACAAAACCTAATCTAACTATTACATCTCTATGAATTTATTGTATCTATCATTAATATAACACTTTTTAATCATAAATCCAATATACACTCCATTTTCAACCCACACTCACTATATCTACCTATAGGGCATCTAGGTTATATGATCTACAGTCATCTCATCTAAATCCCATCTATAAAATAACAAGTCCTTAGCATGTAATCTATGAGTACCCATCACAATCTCCTAACCATAAATCACTAGTGTGTCTACCTTTCTCTAGTGGCATGTCCCCATTGGATAATCAATAGATATATGCTCCCATGACTAGATCTATAGGAGACTGGTTGTGCCAATAGAAAAACCTACCTTGTAGGTGGCTAAATGCAAGTCTTAATATAATTTTTCTAATATGATGGCCCCATGAAAACACTCACCCACACTCCACAATATTTATAACCACATCCCCTAGACTTATAGTAATAACTATCCACTCTTGTCAAGAAGTAGAAGTTGATTATAATAGCTATAAGTGTCAATATAAGCTAATTAATGGTCTCCATCTATATACATTGATCTATGTCAAGTTGGACCTTATACAAGCCACCCTTAGAGGCCCTATTAAATATTACATTGTCACCATATGTGTCCCTTACTATAAGTAAATTTGATCTCCTCTAATAGAGATATTTTATATACACTAGATATTCTCTAGAATCATATTCATCCCACTAGTAACAAAGTGAAATGTGTTTATCTCCTTATGCCACCTTTCCACTGGTGTCATAATTAAGGCCCTATCTCTCTTGATCTGATGTAACCATACTACATAGTATATCCCTAGTAACTCCAACGCATCATAATCCACTTACATCAACTCATGTATCTATCACAATACTATTGATTATCATCCACATGATGTAATAATGGTCAAAACCTCACGTAGACATCATAAGCCAATATATCATTATATCTACTTTATTAACTTGTCTAACAAATCATCAAACATTTCTCTATCACTTCTATTTCCTTATTCATTCTCTAACTTATTCCATACCACTTCCTTTGATAAAATTCACTTTTCCTAATGCAAAGTTGGTTCTTCTGAAGTCAAATTTTCTTTCCATCCATTCATGGTATTGCTTTACAACCAACTATGAGTTTTGACCTACCAATGGAGAATAATCCACCTTTTAACATTTTTCCTTCTATTATATCTATTTAAATAATAGATAATACAATTATAACAAAATCAAATCTACCATATATTAACCACAAATCTATATTTCTTAGTGAATATGCTTAAATCACCAATAAAATAGTAAAATCACTAAAACAACTATTAAATTCACATTTTATGACATGCTACTAATTTTTGTGGTATCAAAATTGATAAGAGGGAAAATAAATAATCCTTGGATTATCTTCATTATTGTCTTATTTATATCCCTAATTAATGCCATTAAATACAAAATTCACTCAAGTTTAGGGTACTCATTGGATTCCCATAGTCCTTAGGTCTCAAGAAGTCCCAGATTATCTCTTCCCAAAGGTAGTCATGAGGAATGTGATCCTTATTTGTACATCACTTAGCATCACTTTAGAGCTCATTTTTTCAAGAGGTTAGGGTGAAAATGAATAATTTTTACCCCTCTTCCATCTTATTTAACCTCCCATTTTTATGCCTTTTAACCATCATTTTATCTTATTTATTCATTGTATTCCTATTTCATCTAACACATCCTATTTATTAATCATTTTTCTCTTTTCACTCATCACACTCAATTACTAACCAATGCCTCATTCCAAATTCATACTTATCACTCTTCTCATTAACAAGTTCCCCTCACTATCATAATTATCCTCCCTAGGGTAATTCTTGGGCATTCTCTCATCATATTATCACTAATTATCATATTATTCTTCCCATTTTGAAATAAATACATTGGCCTCAGGTCCATATGGACTATGTGTAGTGCTTGGTCACATGGGGTGTCTAAGGATAAATTAGTCACACTAACCCTTTATCTCCCTTTGTCCCTTGGCCATTTACATTCTTATCACATCATATAACTTCCTTTTGTTTCTCATAAAATTAATTCTCTCTTTTATATTACATCATCATCATTTTATTTCAATTATAATTCTTGAGCTAAAATAATTTAATTACATCTATGCCTATTACTTTTTCTCCCATGCATACATTATCTTTTAGGTACATATGAATAATTAGTCAAATATAAATACATAATTTAGGGATATTTTTTTATCCTATTTAATTAATATAAAATTTAAACCAAGATCGCATCTCTCCATAACATATGTCCTTGCCTAAGATATGTCTAAATCTCATGAAAATCAAGCATCATATCCATACATGCAACTCTTTTTCACTTACAACATTTCTTAGGATACATCCACATATTTTGGCCTTAATTATCAAGCCATCTAATGTTACAATTTCCCCCTTTCATACATAATTGACTGAGGCATGTCTAGGGTTGTAAATTTATCATATATTCACTTGTTTACATAAAATTTTATAGGGACATCATCAAATCAAGTAATCAAATCAAATTTTAACTCTTGACTACAAATATTATATCACATTCATCATTTCCCATCATATCCACCCACCTATCCAATCTATCATCTCCAACCCAACCTCTCTTTCTCTAGCTATAGTCTAGTCAAGCTGGTGCAAACCTATTTCTTCTAGGGTCTAATTGAGTACTATACATGCCTCACAACCATTATATTATTTTTAGTGTCCATCCATATCATTCCTCCCCATATGACCCCTCAAGGGGGCATCACCCATTCTAAATTTCATCAACTTACTAATAAAATATTCATTTATTTTATACATCACTACTTCTTCTAGTCAAAATTTCCTTTCAAAGAGGGGCAAAATGTATACATCTAAAATTAACTTGTTCTATTATATAATACTATTTATGAAAAAATTACTAAAATATAGGATTACTAATATTATTTACATTTTCCTAACATCTCTCTAACATTTCCTACCAACCTTATGACTCCCATCTCAATTAATTATCCTATTAACATTCCACTTATCACTAATCTCCACTTATATAATATTTTGGAATATTAAATTCCTCCCTCACCTACCACCAACTACATCTACTATGATTCTTATAAATCCTCATTTTAATCACCATCTAATATTCATTAATTACTTCTAATGGACTCTATATCTTTGTAAGCTTCCTATAGATCCTCATTAAACATTCTCTAGAGTTATTTAGGAATTTTTAATTCCTATAAAATTCATACACCATTAGATCTCCATCCACCATGACTAAATTTCAGCCATTGATATTATCCACCACCTTTTATTGAAGAAAACTCACCTCCATGTAAATTGTAAGTTTTATATTAATGCAATATTTCTACCACTTTGTCTATTGTCAAGCATCCTTCATTACAATTTCTCAACATATTGAGCTACTTTCAAGACAATCCAACATATCAAGAAATTATCAAGATCATTCATTGTAGTTTGGGCTCATTTAATAGTTTTTAAGAAGGTAAATTTGATTGTCAAGTGAGGTATATTTATTTTAACTCATTGTTTATTTACATTTAAATTACTTCATTTTCTAATTCTGAGGTGTTCTATAGATTGAGATAGATTAGGGATTTCTTATTTTCTTCCATTATTCCTAGATCTCAAATTTTAGTCCTAATTTATCACATCACAAACGTATTTTATTATAATTATGACAAAATCTAGTCACCTAAAATGTCATTTTATTGAAATGAGTGTCACTTTAGACCACCTTAGCTTAGCTTAGCCATAAACCTATCTTAGGGCCTCTTTTGATCCTATTTTAGGTTTTATGCAAGTCTAACCCACTCCCAGACATACCAAAAGAAGCACTAAGCCACCCCTAGGTACCCAAGACCTATACTAAAATATATTCTACCACTTAGATAGTAACACAACCCTTTGGACACTAGCACACTATGCTAGTGACACAAGGATTGCACTAGTGTCCCTATTCTCTTAATTCCTCCAATATATATCTTTTCATTCCCTAATGTAATTTAGGGTTAGCCTAGACCTATTTCAAATCTTGAAAAACATGAAAATGCTATATATACAACACTTTCATTCACCTATCACTTATATGGAAATAAAATACAAATACTCTCAAAATAAACTATGAAATGATTGTACAAATCAAGATTATTGATCCCTATTTTACCCTACTTCTACAACAACCGTCTACAATAGCCTAGGGATAAAAATACGTAGATTTATAATCTCAAGTCACACTCAAAGAACTCATATTGGTAATCATACTAACATTCACTTAAACTTACACCAAACACTTATGTGAGATAACTACATTGAGCTTGATCCCTCCTCAGAGTATTGGTATGTAGGCAATGCTTAGCACATGGGGTGTTGAGGTCATACCCAACCTACCCTAATAATGCCACTATTTTTTACTTGTGATTCTCAAATACCTTAACAAACAAGGAGGCCTAGGGTTTTTCATATAAATTAACCAAAATAGGTTATAAAGACTGAACTAGTAGTCATTTGCATAGGCACATGCATCTTAGGTAAAGTTGAATGTATACCCAGAAGTTCACTAATCTTATTATAAGATGACACTATTATACTCTTGAGGACACTACCATAGTGCAATACTATCCAAGTAAATGAGTTTCTATTTGGGAAGGTTTTTGGATATGAATTCCCAATTGTGATACTTTGCATAGATCTTGTACCAAGTTTTAGCCTATTACTCATCTGTCTCAGTTAGTTTTTAACTAAGTACTTCCTTTTTTAGGTCATTTCTATTTATAGAATATCAAATATGTTAATTATTGTATAAATTAGTGGTTGTATATTTATTCCCTAATTTATTATTCTATCACTTTAGCATCTTAGGGTTTTACATTACATAATCCCTAAAAAGTTAAATCATTTTGTGAACCCGAATTACTTTAAATAGTGCCCAAACCCTAACCCTTTAGGGTTTATGTTCCATCCTTCTAGTCACTCAGATATTTTATCCTTGTATTTTATGATTTTTATTTTTATCTCATCATGATAATAATGATAGAGGATGTTTATCACTTTCTAATTCAAAGTTTTCTACTTTCATTTGCATGCTTGTTTCCTTTCATTTGGAATAAATTCAAAGAAGATATAAACACATGTGTACATGATGTCTTAAATAAATTAAAATACATTTCCTATTTCATTATTTTTATCTTATGTATAATTTAATCACAAAGAAAGTTATTAAACACATAGAGGATATAATACATAAGATAAAAGACACATTACCTAAAACTAACAAATATCTTTTAGATACCTTTTGTTCTTTGGTTCACTTTGAGTCCTTACCTTTCACTACTAGATCTAATATAACATCAGTGGTTTCACTTATCCCTTATACTTCTTGACCCTATCCATATATATACTATTCCACTCCTACTGCCAACTCTATGTTCTTAGTAGACCTTATAACCCATGCTACGATGTCCACAAGGGGTCATGAAGCATGGAAGGTTATTGAAACCCATGGTTATAGATTTGTTGATTAAATAATGATTCCTCAAACCATAATTTCCATTTTAGATATTATGTAACATTTTGACACATAAAAATGTTTTTTATGTGGCATTCCATGATACTAATGTACCAAGCATATACAACCCACATATGTTGCTTCCATAACCAATACCATGAAATGGATTAAAGAGTATCTCATTTGAAAGAGAATATCTCCCACCTAACCACATCATAGAGAAACATCTACCACTTTACATATAATTTTAGATTAATGATGTTAGTTTCAAATAGGTGTTACTTAACAATGAATCAAGGTTAAACATTTGTAATATCTATTTTCTCAAGATTATTAATATACATGATAAGGATTTGGATGCTTATAATATGAAAATCTAGGGATTTGATAATATTCCACATAATGTTTTGGGAAAAATAATACTAAACCTTACATTAGGCCTTAGAATAGTACCTACAACATGTCAAGTTATGCCCAATGAACTTGATTATAATATTGTTCTTGGGAGATTGTGTATTCATGATATTCATGTAGTACCCATAAATTTACATACATGTTTAAAGTTTAGTTATAAATTATTTATATACACATGCCCTATGGATCATGAACCATTCAGATATGTTTATAATATTGAGCCTTCACACAAATATATACCTTACATGGAGTTTACTATAAAACCTATATAATATACTATTCATAATTCACATATGATGCCATTAGACACCTTAGGAGTATATGATAATAAGTTTAATTCCTAGTTTGAATTAAAATATTTTAAAAAAATGGGTCACACAAGATAGGGTCTTGATAAACATGAATAATGAATTATTAGTCTTGTTAGCACATTTGATCAAAAAATTAGGCAAGGACTTGGATATTAGGATAACTCATATAATGCTAAGTTTTCTCACAATTCCTCTCATCATATAGTGTTTTGTCCATAAATTACATGTATAGATAATACATTAAATCATATCTTTTCACTCTTATATATTTACCCTAACCTTAGTGATGATACTTATTCTCCAAATCTACCTACTTTTTATGAGTTCTCTAACAATTAAGCTCTCTTATAATTCTTAGGGGAATATGAGGATCCCCCTTCCTTTTATCATAAGAATAGGTTTCTTCATTTCAAAAATTCCCAAGAATACTTCGGTGAGAACTCAAACATTTTAGATGATATCCCAACTAATATAAAGGGCACCATACCTACACAACTTTACACCACCAATCGATCTACATTACATAATGAAGAGACAATTGAATCTAATTATGGAATATATGCTAATCCTCACATAATATTATTAGTTTTCACTCTACATAAAGAAGATGATGCAAATATTTGAGAAATTTTAAATGAGTACCCTAATAATTTTTCTTGGTCCTACTTAGATATGTCAGACATTAATCCTGTAATTATAGTACATAAGATTACACTATATCTAGATGCAAAGTTAGTTAGGAAAAAAATAAAAAGAAATGCAATATAAGTTGGCTCTTTTAGTCAAAGATGAGATCCATTGCCTCCTTGATGTAGACTTTATATGACCTATTGCTCACCCTAATAATGAGATCTAACATTGTTCCAGTTGTTAAGCCTAGTCGATAAATAAGTTGTTCTAACTCTAGAGATTTAGATAAAGCATGCCCTAAGGATGAATTCCCCTACCTAACATTGATATGATAGCTAATTCCACAATAGGATATGAGATACTATATTTCATGGATAGTTTCACTGGTTATAATCAAATTAAGATCACTAAAGATGATCAAGAAACAACTTCTTTTACCACACCATGGGGTACCTTTTACTATATAGTCTTGCCTTTTAGATTAAATAATGCTATAATGATATGCCAATGAACTATGACCCATATTTTTCATGATCTCATTAATAAAATTGTTAAATATTATGTCAATGACTTACTTTCTAAATCAAAAGAGTGATAACACCATGCAATCAATTTAAAATAAAATTTTGAAAGGTTAAGACAATATAATGTATGATTAAATCCTAAGAAATTTATCTTTAGGGTTACATATGGTAATTTATTTGATGTAGCATCGAGGTGGACCCAAATAAAGTCAAAGTTATAATGGGAATGTCCCCTCCTACAAACTTAAAGAATCTTTGATCTTTATAAGGTAAAATTCAAGCAATACATCACTTTGTGGCATAGCTATCAGATAAGACTCAGTCATTCACAAGATTACACAAGAAATATACTAAATTTTAAAGGGATATTTCATGTCAAGATAAATTCAATGCACTCAAACAATAATTTTTGAACCTACCTATCTTGATACCACCCATACCTGATAGGCCACTTATCCTATACATTTCTATCATCAATCATGTGCTTGGTTCACTCTTGGTGTAACATGATGACCAACATAACAGATGATCTATTTTCTACATTAGTCACATACTTGTTGATTACTAAAAAAATTATTTGGTAATAAAAAAACTCTATATAATAATTATCTTTGCTATGCAAAAGCTCTGACACTATATGATTAATAATGAGACATAGGTTATTACAAAAGTAGATCCTTTAAAATTTCTCATGTCCAAACCACACCTCTCTAGCCATTTTTTCAAATGGGTAATGTTATTCAGAGAATTAGATCTAAAAATGATGTTACATAAATTGGTAAAGGGACAGATAATTATAAATCATTTGGTAGAAACACCTCTATTAGATATTAATCCTACCAATGATATTTTCAAGATGATTTCATACCTTACAACATTTCCTTCAACACATGGATAATGTTCTTTGATTGTTCTAAATGTGCCTTAGGTGTTTAAGCTATAATTTTCACTTTTATGACTAAGAAGAAATATAGAGATAAAAGTTGCAGAAAAGGGTAAAATAGATATGGTAGAAAAACTTGGTAGAAATGCACAAGTGAACTAGACAAGGTGGAGAACTCTTATTTGGATAGGGGAAGATGACTTTCATAATAAATAACTTAAAGCAATATTGTTTTTTAGATAAGGAGGAACGGTGGATTGCCTAGCTAGGGTTAGATCCAAGATAATGTGAGTTATTTATGGAGGTTGTCAATCCACACCTGTAAAAAAAGTTAATGCTAAAAGAAGATGAATGAAAGCAAGCATACAAAAAATTAAACAAAATTAATACTTTGCTAATGTAAGCTAAATATATAATAAACTAACAAAAGAGATGCTAATTTATTAAATGAATTCTTTGTTCTATTCTAGTCTGGCCTGGTACAAAAAATGGGAAAACAAGGTCTAGTCAATGGTTGGTTAAATGGTATAAAATGAGGGTTTTGGTCAAAAATAACTAACCATCAGTGGTTATGGGTAATTGTGACTGGTTAGGGGTAACCATCAATAGTTACCTGATGGGATTGGGAATGCTTAGAACATACATGGGAATGCTTAAATTTGGTACAATTGAGGGTACAAGTTTGTTCAAGATCAGGTAATGATAGGATGAAAAGGTAGAGGGTCTAAAGTAGCTGAAATGAGATGGGAATGGTGTAATGAGGAGGATCTTCATAGAGATATCCAATTAGAATAAAGAAAGATAAATGAATAGCTAACCTGATCTAAAATGATTTTGGTAGCATAACAATATGTAAAGGAGAGCTAGAAGAAATTTACCAGAGGTTTGGGTTGGTGGTTGATAAAGAAACCTATGTGAAGAATCTTTGAATGCCTAGAAGACTTGAGTACTTGTATAAAGATATCCTAAATGTAGAATTGGGATATTGATTTGTGGATCCATTTCTCCTCTTTCTCACTTCCTTTTATAAGTAAAAGGTGATGGAGTAAGAAGATAAGATTTTTAGGTTACGAGGTGTTTGTGATGTGTTAGAAGATGGATCAGGTAGAAACTATTAATATGTGCTTAATTTCCTTGGGAATAGCTGGTGATGAGTTACCAGCTCAGGGACCTAACCATCAATAGTTATGGGTAACTATTGATGGTTATGGTAACTATTGATGGTTGCCTTAACCATCAATGATTGAGGTACTGAACATAAGTGGGTTAAAAAATGGGTGAAAATGGCATTAAGGTTAGTTAGGGTGAAAGGGATAGTTGGTTAGTAAACTAGCCAATGTAATCCAAGGTGAGGGTTAAGAGGGTTAATAATGTAAGTTAAGTTAGCTAAGTGGATAACTAGACCCAAGGTGAGGTTAGGTTAAATGGGTTAGGTGAAGGGATTAGTTCAAGATAGGTTATTTTGATTTTATCTGTGTAGTTGAAATAAGTGAAAGAGAAGTTCAAGGCATTTCAATAACTAGAACCATGTGTGTAGTTTTCTAGCATTTACATTTACCCCCTTTTTATTATTCAACCTGTATTTACAAACTACAAAACAAAAACAAAGATGGTGCTAGTTGAAGTTTGGTTGAAGGTTAGTTTTCCCCAAGTATGGGAGCAGTTACCCCTCAAATTGGGAGAGGATGAGTAAAAATTGAATCGGGTCAAGGTTTGATGAATGGTTAGTCACAAAGATGAGTGATAAGAGGATGGTTTAAAGTTGGACACTTTTAACACAAACATGTATACAACATGCAACAAATATGTGATGGCCAAGATTTCACAAACACTAAGGATGCTAATGTTGGTAAAAATAAGCTCAATTCTAAGAATATAGGTGACGAATGGACCATGTGACCATATTATGATGGTTGGGTAAACTTGTTAGCATTATAATCAAAATAGATAAGTGTTTATGTAAGTATCTAAATTTAGAAGTGATCTCATGTGTGGGTATCTAAAATTAGAAGTGATTTTGTGGAGGACTCCAATGTTCTATTCATGCACTAAGTGAAAAATGTTTAAATGTTTAAATGTTCAACATGGCAAAGTTGGTTAGTGTGGTCAAAAATACCATAATAAGTTCATCTCAAAAATACCATAATAAGGTCATCTCAAAAATATGAAAAAAGTTTGGGTTAAAATGGTCAATGTTGAGATGGATGTGGTGTAATGGTTCAAGGATAATATTTAATGGTTAAAAATAAAGGGATGGATGAGCTGACTCCAGATGTACTAGGAAAATAAACATTGCCTACATCATTCTATGGACATAGTATCTAAAAAAAACTTCAAGCCAAATGTAGTTCTAGTACTAGGATAGTGATATGGAGAAAAGTGATCTCCAAATGGTCAAAAAAGGTGGAGAAAAGATAATCTCTAAATGGTTGATATCCAAAAGATGGGTAAAAAGATAATGATCAATGGTTTGGTGAAAGGTATGTTGAAAAAGGGGTGGCCGAGCTGACTCCATATGCACTAGGCAAGTGGACGTTGCCTACATAGTTTTGTGGTCATATGATCTAATAAAAACTTTAAGCTATATGTAGTTCTAGTTCTGATTAGATGATTATTAAAAGAGGAAGGAAGAAGGAGAAGAGTAATCTCCAAAAATCCTGGGGAAGGAAATTCCCTAAATAGGTCAAGGTGGTTTTCAAATGAGTTTCCCTAATTTGACATACCACATGGTCTGAGTTTTATTGAAGGTAGTGTTGGTTTTGATTGAAAAAAGTGGGAATAATAAAGGGTGGAGATTAATAATTTCCAAGAACTAAGTGATGGAGAAGGAATCTCTAAGATAGAGGCCTTATTTGTTTTTGGGGGTGAGGTTATGAAAAGGTGAAATGTGGGAGAATTAGGAGATACATTTTTCCAATAGTCAACAATAGAAGGGAAAGAAAAGAAGCATGATGCCCTTTCATTGGTAAAGACCAAAAACATCATCAAAGTTAGGTGGGGATTAGTGATCCTTAACCTTTTTAATTCTTTGTAGAAGCATACTTTGGTTGATAAAATTGAGTCTTGATCACATTGTGTTTAGTAAGCTCAAAATCCCTTGATTCATAAAGAATGGAAGAAGGGGAATAAGTGGTAAGTGAATGGTAAATGGGTAAGTAGGGAAGATAACATTATGTGGGTAGGATTTCCCCTTCTATAGGTGACCTAAGAATGAAATTTAGACAAGTCCATGTCTTATGTTTGATGTAGAATGATCAATGCAGGAAGTCTACTGAAGGGAAAGTTGATTGTAGCTTTCTTTGGGATGTTTATTTTGTTTTTGAGAAAGGGTTTATTTGTACTTTTGATTTTTTTTATTTTGAGAAGTTTGTGAAGTTGATCAATGTAAGAAGATTCAAGAAATTGATTTTAATATATATTTGACTTAGCCATCCTTTGAGGGAATGGTCTAAGTTTTTAATTTTTTGTAGCCATCCTTCAAGGCAGCAGTCTATCTTTTAAGCAATGTTCAAAAAATGGGGCAACTATCCTTCAAGGGAGTAGTATACAAAATGATATAAATTTTATGACATAAATGATATATTTTGGTATCCCAAATAGTTTGAATGATAGTTTTAGACATGGACAAGTTTAATAAGGCTTAAAGGTGTACCTTTATGAGGGTCAACTTTTAGTACAAGAATGTAGTGGAGGGTGGAAAGGAATGGGTTTTGAGAGATAGAAGACCATGTGATTTCATCTCAAAAAAGATAAAAAGTATCCATGAGAACCATGCTATGGGTAGAGTTGGGGTACCCATATTTAGGATTAAGTAATAGTTGTGATGAATAATCACATGGTTATGTTTGAATCAAGTTGTCCTCAAAAGTAGAGGAAAAAAGGAATGTGAGGGTGGAAAATCTTATGAATCAAGGGATGAGCTTAAGATAGACAAGAAGGTGAGTTAGATATTTGTTTTAATAGAATAAAATACGTAGTAGATGCAAAGCATTAAGAGGCTTAGGTTCTAGTTTGCCTTCGAAGGAGGAAAAATGATAAGCTCTTGATCCATACTTATGGGTGGTGATGTAGGGTCCAAGCCAATTAAAGGCAAACTTTCCTCTTTTGCTTTTCTCCATGTTAGTGATATGTTGGTTCTCTTTGAGGATAAGATCACCAATTTTAAATTCTCACTCTCTCATATTTTTGTTATAGGCATGTGTAATGTGCTCTTAATAGACATGAAGGTGGTTAAAGGTTATCAAGTGATGTTCATCAAGTATTTCCAATTGGGCTAAACATTTTTTTATAATAGTTGCTCTCATAAATAATGTCTTGTAATGATATGTGAAGAGAGGGAATTTATACTTTGAGAGGCAAAACAACCTTTAATCTAAAGATAATTTAGAAAGGGGTAACACCTATAGGGGTTTGAATGCTAGTGTGATATGCCCATAAAGTGAATGGGATATGCAAGTGCCAATCCTAGTTTGAAGTACTGATGACCTTGGTTATCATTTTATTAGAAGCCTCAACTTGTCCATTTGCTTGTGGATGGTAAGGTGAGAAAATCTAAGTTTGATGGCAAAGGCATCACAAAGACCTTAAACTTACTTGTTCTTGAAAGATTTTCCATTGTCAGTGATGATCTTATGGGGAACACCAAAACAAAAGATGATATGGTGGTTGATGAAGTTAACTATATTTTTAGCTTTGGTGTAAATAAGAGGAATAACCTCTACCCACTTAGTGAACTATTCGGTAGCTATGATGATAGAGTGGTGATGGTGTGAATAATGAGGGTTGATTTCTCTAATGAGTTCCAATACCCATTTTGAGAAAGGATAAATGTATTTGGATGTTTGAAGGCCATGTATAGGTGCATGATGTAAATTAGCATGTTTTTAACATTTAACACACTTATTTACATAGTCACAATAGTCTTGATTAAGGGTGGGACAATAGTAGCCAAGGTAAGGAATACATTTAGCGATAGCTGGGCCACTAAAGTGTCCACCATATATTTCATCATGGGTTTTTTTGATAACATGAGAGGCCTCCTGACCATGAAGACAATGGAGAAGAAGGCCATCAAAACCATGTTTGTAGAGGATTCCTCTTTAAATGGTATAACAAGAAGTGGTTTGGATGAAGGCTCATCAAGAATTCATAGAGAGGTTAGGAGGAACTACACCAAGATTGAGGTAGTTAAAGGTTTGTTCATACCAAGTGTTTAAGGTAGATCCTTCCACATTGAAAATGATGGGAAGGTTAGATTGGATATAAGAGGTTGTGATGAAATGGTGAATGATGATAAAGAATTTGGAAGTGGTAGGTTGAGTTGGGATTTAGAAAGCAAGGGAAACCATTGTATCCACAAACTTGTTAGTGGATCATAGAATAAATTGGATAGAGTAATGGCCAAATGATGCTAAGAGTACATCAAATAACTATTTATACTTTTATAGGACATCATTTTTGCATTGGTAGGAACCATTAACTTAGTTGATGATAAGTTGGGAATTTCCAAAGATAGTAATGGTTTTAACTCTCAAGGCTAAGGTGGTTTTGAGACCTATCACAAGGGATTCATACTCAACCATGTTATTTTTACACTCATAGTCAATTTTTAAAGAAAGAGGAATGGGTTCTCCATCAAGGGTAATGAGAACAACTCTAGCACCCCTATCATGTTGGCATTTGGATATATCAAAGAATAAGGTCATTTGATAGGTGATGTCTTCCTAAGATAGAGTCATAATAGATTCATCTGGAAATGTAAGAGGAAGGTGTTGATGGTCTGGTAAAGGAGCTTCAGCCAATTGGTTGGTAATGACTTTTCTTTTGATTGACTTCTACTAGAGGAACTTAAGGTCAAACCCAATGAGGAACATGAACCACTTAACTTTAAAATAGTTTTGGTATGGTTTAGAGAGCATATACTTGAGGGGGTTAGTGTTGGTGATGATGTAGGTTTTATGATTGAGGAGGTAGTGATTAAGTTTGGTAGCTATGAATACTAGGGCAAGGCAAAGCTTCATGGTATGGGTGTATTGAGTCTCCTACTCTATAAGCGTTTGATTGATATAGTAGACAATTTTTTCCTTATTTTGTTTATCCCAATGTGCAAGCATTACCCCTAGGGAATGGTTAGTGGTGGATATATAGAGGTAGAAGGGTTGATCCTCCTTAGGAGGGGTAAGAACTGGTGGAGAAAGAAGGTATTCTTTGAGTGAATCAAAGGCCTATTGATAGTCTTTAGTCCACTTAAAAGAAGTGTCTTTCTTGAGTAGATGAAGGAAAGGTTGACATCTATAAGATAATCGAGAGATGAAATGGTGGATGGATTAGAGTTTGCCTTGTAGGATATGGAGTTGTTTAAGGTGGGTTAGAGGTGGCATATTGAGGATGGCTTGGACTTTAGTAGGGTTTACTTTGATTGCATGAAGAGAGATGATTAAGCTAATGAGTTTACCAGATAGGACCCCAAAAATACATTTTTTGGGATTTAGTCTGATGTGAAAATGGATGAGGCATTTGAAGATGATGGTGAGAACAACTAGGTGGTATTTATGATGTTTATATTTTCCAAGGAGATTGTATACATAGTCATTAATAATTTTATTAATGAAATCATGGAAGATGTAAGTCATGACACACAGGTAGGTTTCCCCAGCATTTTTCAAACTAAAGGACATGACCCTATAGTAAAAGGTTCACTATGGAGTGATGAAAGAGGTTTTATGTTGGTCCTTGGGGGCAATCAAGATTTGATTATATCCTAAGAAACCATCTATAATAGATAGAATTTCATGGCTATCAGTAAGGTCAACAAGTTGGTTAATACTAGGCAAAGGAAAATCATCCTTTGGACAAGCAAGGTCAAGCTCATGAGGTCAAGGTAGAGTCAAAGTCCCCTTGTAGGTTTGGTGATAGGGATACTATTAGAAACCCATTGAGGATATTCTTTGTATTGGATGAAGTCTATAGATAAGAGATGTTATAGTTCCTCTTCTACAATAGGTACAATGTGAGGATGCATCTTGTGAAGCTTTTGGTGCATGGGTTTGGCATCAGGATAGGTGATAATGTTATGGAGGGAAATAGAGGGGTTGATTCTTGGCATGTCCTTATAAGACCAAGCAAATGCAGTGATATAGTCATGAAGGAAGGAAGGAAAATCTTGTTGCTCCTTGGAATCTAAGAATTGATTGATTTTGATTGTGTGGGGATTATCCTAAGTACCCAAGTTGACTTATATGGTAGATTCATTCAACATGGTTTGCTTCTTAGGAGGAAGATATTTATGGCTAGAAGAATATTCTACACAAAGGTAGGTGAGAATGGAGTCATCATCCTTTTGGTGAATGGTATGTATGGTAAGAGAATCATGTTCAATCATGTTAGGATGGATGAGAGGAAGGTTTTTAGTTTGGCCATTCTTTTAATAAACTAAGGGGCCCAAAATAATAGTGTTGATAAAAAAAATAAAAGCTATGAGGAATGACCTTAAAGTCCTTAGACTTGGAAGGGGAATGGGTTGGTGAAGAATGAGTTTCATCCTCAATGTTGGTGATAGGTTTTAGTGAATCGGTAGGTTCTTCAGGTGGTTTAAACCCAAGGCTAAAGGACTCTTGAGGCTTTTGAGTTTTGATCATGGGTATTTCATGGGGTCCCTATTCATAAAGGCCAAGACCAAATACTTTCTAGGTACATCTGTGAAGATATAGTTTGGAAAATGCTAGTTTGTCAAGGTATGATAAGTCTATGATAAATGGTTTGGTGGAAGAAGTAACGGTGGGAAAAACAAGTGGATGATCAAGTCCCCCATAGATGAAGTTAGTTTGATGGTTGGGGAGACTAAAAGGAATGATGGCACCAATGTTGGGGTCATAGTTAGGATCATGGATGAGGCTCCCATACTCTTAAGGAGTGGGGAAAGCATCCAAAGATAAAAGTAGATATTCTCCTAGTGAGAGATGTTATAATGTGGGTTTGAAAGGGTCCTCTATGGGAATTTGAGATTAAGGAATGAATGAGCTTATTGAAGCTTCATCATGGGTAGTGGTGGAAGTGTTATTAGTGGATGGTAATGTGGATGAGGTAAGAATAAGGACATCATTTAGATGATAGGTCATATTTCATGAAGTGAAGGGACTTGGGTCAACTTTGATGGTAATGACTTGACCTGTGTTCTCAAATTTGACACATTGGTGTAAGGTGGAAGGGACACAACTCATGACATGAATCTAAGGGAATCCAAGTAAAACATTTTATTAGAACTCATCCTCTATAACATAGAAGAGTTTAGGACTAGTGTGAGGTCCTAAATGGATGTGAAGGATGACTATGCTTAAAGTAGTGGCTATGGTGTCATTAAAAGAGTGAAGGACTGATATAGTTTCAAACATGATGTTCTTGGGTAGGTAAAGTTTGTCATAAGCATGCGAGGATAAAATGTTGATACTAGCTCCTCCATCAACCATCACCCTTTTAATGTAGGTTTGGTTGATGTATGCAGTGATAAATAAGGGAGGATCAAGATCCTTAGGATGAATAGATGGAATCTTGAAATCCTCAAATGTGACTAGGTTGGAATGGTGAAGAGCACCAACAAAGGTGGCTAGAGGTTGAGGATCATGTGGTTGAACCTCAATGGATTGGAGGGTCTCAATGAGTGCTTAGCAATGATGGGGTGAGGTGTTAATGAGTTCATAAAGACTCATCTTCACTAGAGTTTGGTGAAGTTACTTAAGCATTATGCATTACAAGGATTCAAATGGGTTGGAGGAAGGGACACCCAAAATGGATATCATGGGTTTTGGTGATGGTGTGGGTAAATATAAGGGTATGTGAGGTTGGTTGGTAGGTTTAGAGTTAGAAGGGTACATCTATGGGATGGACACTTTAGCTTTCTCTTTACCCTTTTTTTGGGCCCTAGATCAGGTGACCATGTGGATAGTATGGATAAGGGAAGGTGTTGGACTAGATGGTTATTCTAGTTTCCCCTCACTTTTAGATGAGAGTGTGGGAGAGGGTGTGGTTTGGAAGGGTTGAATGGATGGTTGAGTTAGTAATGGGATAAGATATGGTTCATCTAACAATAAATCATCTTCATCTATCAAGTTATGGATAATTTTTTAAAGAGCTTTACAACTTTCTATATTATGTCTAGGTGTTTTATGATAGGCACAGATTAATTGGTCATTAAACCAAGATGGTGTAGGATGTGAGTGGCCAAATTTATTAGAAGGGTCAAATGGTTGATGGGTGGTAAGTGGATAGAGGAATTTTGCAATAACCTTTGCAATATTACTAAATAGGATTTAGTCAAAGGTGTTGAGGGCACTGAGGTTTTGGTTTTAGGAGGTAGAGTGGGAGTCCCTTTTGGAGGAGATATCACCATATATTTTGAAGATGATTGAATAGTTTTGGTGAATGGTTTAGGTTGGGGTTAGCTTTGTGGAGGATTTAGGAGTTGAGGGTGCTTGTTTGGTTATAGGTGGAAGAGTAGTGAGGGAAAGTTTATCCAAAAATGAGGATGATGAGGTTGATGATTTGGTAGAAGATGTAGGTGAGGAAAAGGGTGAAGGCTGTTGAGATAAGGAATACAGAATAGGGAGAGTTGAGGGATGAGGTCCCAAGATAGAAGGTAAAGTAGAAGGAGGTGATATGTGTCTAGCTCAAGGTGGATACTTGATTGGTTTGATCCTTTTGATGGGTTTGGTGGGTGTTTGTTTCAGTAGTTTAAGAGGGGTCAAGTCTAACTTCAAAGGTGGATGAGCAATATTGGGAGTAGGAAGTATCCCTAGGTTTTTGATGGTTTGGATTGGGATATGATGGGTTTAGTTTGAGGGGTAGATGATGATTTGGGAATTTTGAGTGGAAGAAGGTGGGAAGGTTCTCCTAGAGTTATGGAAGGAGAAGGGTTGGTTAGAGGTATGATGGGTTTATAGGTTGAAGGAAGTGTGGTTAAAGGTTTGAGTTGGTTTTGATAAGGTAGACCTAGATGATGCCAAAAATTTGCTCTATCTAGGTTAGGTTGAGATGTGAATTCCATATATTGAACCAAACTAGAAAAAGTTTTGTAGATGGGCTTAGTTTCTTGATCCTTAGTTTCAAAGATTAAGCCTTTAAGTAGAGGTGAGGGAATATTCTTGGGAGAGGGCTGTAAAGTTTGGGAGGATGATTCCACCATGGAAGGTGTAGGTGAATAGGTTTCCTCTTTTGGAGTGGTTTTAAAAGAGAGGTTGGGTTGTTCAATGATAGATGTGATAGATTTAAGTGAGGGGATGGATATGGTTTATTCCTTTGGTTGAAATTCCAAAGGAATGGTAGGTGAGTTCTCACCCATGGGTGAAAAAATAGGTGAAGAGGTAGTTGAAGAAATGATTTCCTTCTTTGGTTTTTTTAAAGGAGGTGTGGGTAAATCCATGGTTTTTTTGAGTGAGGATAAGGGTGAGGTGGCTTCCTCAATTTGGATGTCCAAAGGAAGGATTGGGGAGTTTACCACTTCAATGAGTGAGATGGATGAAATAGAGGTTAAGGTAATGGTCTCCTCAATAGAGGGTTCATCAATGATCATATCAACCATATTGACCTCAAGTGTGTGAGATGATTTGGGTTGGTTTTAATTATAGTTGTTAGAGGGTTTATGGTTGGGAAATGGTTTATGAAAAATATCAAGGGATTGGTTAGTGGGTGCTTTGGGATTGTCAAATATGAGTTCCCCCTTGTAAATGATGTTTTAGATAGTCATTTTGAAGGTATTACACATGTTAACATCATGTCCAATAATGTGATGGTATGCGCATGAATCATTTTCATTATACCAACCAGGTATGGGGCAAGTAGTGTTAAATTAATGAGGAGGTTTTATGGGTGTAATTTTTATGATGTTTGCTTTGAGTAGTTTCTCCAAAACTAAAGCGTAAGATTGTATAATAGGAGTGTATTATTTTGGAGGTCCATGGGTTTGATTTGGGTTGGGTTATTTTAAATAGTAAGAGGAATTAGTTGAGGGGTTGGATTGGTTGATAGTTGGAGGTGGAGCAGTTTTGAGAACAACCAAGTTGGTAGATGCCTTAGATTTAGAAGGTTAGATTGATTGGTGGGTTTTGATGATGAGAAAGGATCATTAGATTTAAAGGTGGAATTCTTGTTCTAGAGTTTTAATGATCCTTCCTCAATCGATTGGATTTCTAGTTTTTGTGCCATGGTAAAGGCCTCATCAAAAGTTTGAAAAGTCTAGACTTTGAGTGTGGGTGAAATGTGTTTAGCACACCATCCTAAAAAGAGCTCAATCAATTTAGCTTGTGGTAATGATAAATAAATTTGGTTGATAAGACCTCTCCATCTAGTAACAAAATCACCAACTGATTCGTCATCAAATTTCTTAATGGAATAAAGGTTAGTTATAGAAACCTTTTTAGATATGTTTACCAAAAAGTGATCTAAAAAGACTTGGGTGAGTTGGGTGAAAGCAAAGGTGGAGTGCTTGGTTAGAGCACTATACCAATCAAGAGTGGGTCCTATAAAAGACATGGGGAAAGTTTGAAGGAGGAGGGCATCATTATGTGCAATTAAAAAACATGAATGGTGAAATTCCTTCAAATGTTTTTGTGGGTCATCTTTGCCTTCAAATTTGGAAAATTTAGGCAATTATTATTGAGGAGGATAAGATTAGATTGGGATGGATGGGTGGATAAGTTCATTACATATATGGTCATAAGAGATAAAGTTATGGGTTCTTGAGATGGATGATTTGAGATTGGTCATTTTATCAATTAACATCTTGACCAAGTCAGTTTGAGGTTGGGTAGATGGAATATTGTAGGATAGGTTAGGTTGAGGTATGGTAGATGTAACATATTCATAAGGAGGTTGTGAAGATGTTGTATATTGGTAGGTGGTTATAAGAGTTGGGATGGTTCCCCATAAGGATTCATGGGTACATAAGATTGAGTTGAAGGGGTTACGTGACTTTGTGGATTAGGTACATATTGATAAGAGGTTTTGGGAATTTATTATAAGGTTATTGTAGTTGGAGGTATGGATGTATGAGTGGGTTGGGGTTGAGTTTGAGTAGTGACTCATGTGTTGATGGGTGGAAGAGTTTGAGGTATAGAAAGTACCAAGTTTTGGAGATGGGTAGAAGTTGGTTGGGTGGTAGTGGTAGAAGGAATGGTGGAAAGAGGGGTAGAAGTTACCCCTAAGGTGGGTGTGGGATAAGTAACAAGAGGTTGGGATACCTCTACATTAGATGTGTGGGTTGGTGTAGGGGGTATTTAATTATTGATTGGAATATTGGATTGGATTTGGGTGGTGGTATAAGATGGGTTATGGGTAGAAGAAGAAGCTTGGGTAACCAAGGGTTGGGTAGAAGTAACACCCACCATAAGCTCATGAGGCATGCCTAAAAGAGGATCTAGGGGAGGAACAAAAGAAATTAGGGTATAATGAGCTAATGTGTTAAGATATTGTTGAAGGGAAATGGGGTTATTGTTAAGGAAAGTGGTGAAATTAACATCACCCTTAACAAAAATCCAAGGCATGGTAGGTGGGGGAGAATGATGAGGAGAACCCTCAACCTCTGAATTATACCCCATGGATGATGAAGAAAAAGAGGTAGGGGATATTTGATGGGTTTGATTCCTTAGATGTTGCCTAGTAAAAACCATGTGAGGAATTATAAAATATTAATGAACCTCTCACCTCAAATAATGAGAAAGCAAAGAAAATTTCAAGGCAAACAAGGCACAAACTAAAAGCACAATTAATCCTAGGATTCATTTTAAAGCACTTTTGGCTTATGCCTTAGAGATTGTTAAAGAAGTTTGGATTGTGAACAAAGTATTAAAAGAGCAAGCTAAGGATGGTTTCAAGTTTGTTATGGTGCTAAAAAAGAACCTGTACTAGACTAGGTACATGGCCTGGTACTAGGGCTTGTTCCTCGCACTTCATGAACCTGAAGCTAAGTTGGGATGCTTAGCCAATAAATACAATTTATCTAGAGTTTATACTCTACCAGAGAATGGAGTGGGTCTTCCCCTTGGTGATGAAATACAAGTAGGATCATCAGAAAGGTTAAGGTGATCCAATGGGTGATGAAATCCCAATGGGCCTTATCTCAAGTATGTTATGATGTTTTTTTGTGTGTGAGTGGTTTGGTTGTGTAACATAAGTGTGTTATGATTAATTCATGATGCTTTAATTAACTAGGTGAGCTAAATCAAGCAAACAAACCATAAATGCAAAAATTTATTTTTAACCCAAAAGGAAATGTTTAGATTTCATTTGATGAGCATACAATAAAGAAGAAAGGGAACTAGGCCCCACAACAAGACGAAAGGGAACTAGTGTCCCACTAGGCATGCTAAAATGTTTAAGCTAGAATTTTCACTTTTATGACTAAGAAGAAATAAAGAGATAAAATTTATGGAAAAGGGTAAAATAGAAATGGTAGAAAAACTTAGTAAAAATGTGTGTGTGAACTAGATGAGGTGGATAACCCTTTTTTGTCTGGGGGAAGATGACCTGCATAATAAAGCACTCAAATAAAACTTTTTTGTTAGACAAGGAGGAAGGGAGGATTACCTAGCTGGGGCTAGATCCAAGATAATGTGAGTTATCTATGGAGGCTATTGATCCACACTCATATAACAAGTTAATGTTTAAAGTAGATGAATGAAAGCAATCATACACAAAAGTAAACAAGATGAATACTTTGCTAATGTAAGCTAAAGATCTAATAAACTAAAAAAAGAGATGCTAATTTACTAAATGAATGCTCTATTTTATTTTGGTTTGTTTTGGTCTATCCTGGTATAGAAAATGGGAAAATAGGGTTTGGTCAAAGGTTGGTTAAATGGTATAAAATGAGGGTTTTGGTCACAAATTACTAACCATAAGCGATTATGGGTAACCATCACCGATCAGGGGTAATCATTGGTGGTTACCTAATGGGACTGAGAATGCTTAAACCATACATGGGAATACTCATATTTGGTAAAATTGAGGGTATAGGTCTGTTCAAGATTGGGTAGTGATAGGATGAAAGGGCAAAGGGTCCAAAGTAATTAAAATGAGATGGGAAGGGTGTAAGGAGGAGGATCCTTATAGAGATATATAAGTAGAATGAAGAATGACAAATAAATAGATTACTTAATCTAAAATGATTTTGGTAGCATAACGGTATTTAAAGGAGAGCTAGAAGAAATTTTCCATAGGTTTGGGTTGGTGGATGCTGGAGAAACCTGCATGAAGAATCTTTAAATGCTTGGAAGACTTGAGTACCTATATGAAGATATCTTGAATGTAGAATTGGGATATTGATTTGTGGATCCATTTCACCTCTTGCTCACTTCCTTTTATAAGAAAAAGGTGATGGAGTAAGAAGATAATATTTTTAGGTTATGAGGTGTTTTTGATGTATTAGAAGATGGATCAAGTAGAAACTATTAAATTTGTGCTTGATTGCCTCAGGAATAGTTGGTGATGAGTTACTAGCTCAGGGACTTAATTGAAAATGGTCATGGGTAACCATTGATGGTTAGGATAACTTTTGATAGTTGCCTTAACTATCAATGGTCTAGGTACTGAATAAAAGTGGGTGAAAGGGTTGAAAATGGCATTAAGGTTAGTTAAGGTGAAAGGGCTAGTTGGTTAGTAAACTAACCAACATAATCCAGGGTGAGGGTTAAGAGGGTTAAAAAGGTAAGTTAAGTTAGCTAAGTGGCTAACTAGACCCAAGGTGAGGTTAGGTTAAATGGGTTAGGTGAAGGGATTATTTCAAGATATGTTATTTCAATTTTATCAGTGTAGTCAAAATAAGTGAAAGAGAAGTCTGAGGCATTTCAACAACTAGAATAGTGTGTGCAGTTTTCTAGTGTCTACATCAGGTACTAAAGCCAAAATTAGTTTTATCAACCAATTTAGACACATGTTAAAACTTATATACCAACTAAAATTATCATTCACAAATAATTTTGAAAAATATGAGGCACTCATCTTGGGCCTCCAAGCATCTAAAGATCTCTAAATAAAATCTATTAAGGTCTATGTGGATTCATAGTTGGTCATCAATTAGGTTACAAATGTCTACCAAAAAAAAGGAAGAACATTTAATTGCATACAATAAGATGGTTGAATGTTTATAGGATCAATTTGAATACTTCTCTATTGAAAATATTCCTCACAAAGACAATTACCATGCTGATGCAATGGCTAGTACAACATAGTTAATCTTAATTGACATCAATGATGAGTAAGCTATCTTCCCTATTAAAAAATAATAGTCACCCTAAATATCCCATATCTATCTCATACATCTATTAATTTTATCCATCATGCACAATACAATAACATCTAAATGTTTTTATGATATTTATATTTTTCTACACAAATCTATTATGCTAGATACATTCACCAGAAATGAGAAACATAAACTATAGATAAATGACCTATGTTACATCATCATCAGTGGGGAATTATTTAAGTGATCTTTTGATGGATAATTAATCGGATATTTGATAGATTATGAGGCTAAGTTGGCCATTATCCAAGTGCATGATAATGAATGTGGTGGTCATTTCAGTAGAAAAACAACGTCACAAAAATTACTTCAAAAAGGATATCATTGGCCCACCATGGAACCAAAATTTCAATAATATGCTAAAATATGCAACAAATGTCAGTGACATAACAATAAACACCATGTTACTTCATATAAATTAAAAACTATTATCTCCCCATGGCTATTCATGTTATGGGGCTTTGATCTAATTGGTAAAATCAACCCATAATCAAAAGGGGGACACTAATTTATCATTATAGCTACATAATAATTTACTAAGTGGGTGGAAGCCATCTCATTAAAATCTACACAATGATAATATATATGTCACTTTCTCATGATGAACACCATTTCCCATTTTAGCCTACTAATGACCATTATTATAGATAATAAAACCTCTTTTAAGAACAAAATAATGGAGATTTTTTTTTGTTAAATATAATATCCAACATACATTTTCTACTCCATACTACCCACAAGGTAATGGTCAAGTATAAATGACAAATAAGACAATTAATAGTATCCTAAGCAAAGCATCCACCAAATTTGGTGATGATTGACATAATTATCTTGTCTATGCACTATGGGCTTACTACCCTAGTATTTACACACTGATAGGAGCTACTCATTATTCACTAGTGTATGAAAATAAAGCAGTTATCCCAATGGAAGTATAAATTCCATCCTTATGAGTCTCTCTCAAATGGATTATCATATATATATATATATAAAGATTATTACATGAGTTAGAACAATTAGATTACACACACATCTAAAAAATAGAGCACCTTAGAGCTTACTAGAAATGAATCCAGTGGGCATATAATAACTATGTTCATAACAGAGAATTTTAAATCAATGATCTCATTCTAAAAGAGAACCTAAGAAATGTCATTTCCAAAGAAGAGAAAAACTAAATTTTAAACTAAATTGGCTTGGCCCATACTGATTTCAAAAAAGCTTAGCCCAAGGTATACCATCTAGTTTCACTCAATGGTAAGGCAATGAAGAATCCAATGAACATAATGTATCTAAATATATTCTATATTTAAATAAATCACAACTTACTTGTACATATTTTCTCTTGCCTTTGTCCTTGTATATAGTTTCATTTTCATGATTTCTTGTACATAGCTTATACTCAAAAAACATAAAAATAATATAATATGTTCTAAAATATAAAAACACTCAAATATTGCTTAGAAAATATAAAATTTTAGATTTTTTGCATTTACATGTTTATATTACTTCTATTTTCCAAGTACTAAATAGGTTATCTATGTTAGTTTAGTTAGTTTTATCATACATACATGCTTCACTTATTCTCTTCAAGTGTTCACAGATTCTCACAGGACTCAGGTCCATCACACAGATATATATTTACTATTATCTACCCATTGGGGGCACATACACATTCACACAAATTTAACATTGATATATTCGTGCATTGGGGGCATCCTATACATAGTTTATAATTTTCCAAGTTACATCTTTCTATACTCCATATCACAAATTTAACATTATTTATATATTAATATCGATCATCCTATACTACACATATTTTTTACTGACTCCTACTACTCTAGACTCAGCTTATGTATATCCTTTCTCTTATATAGATTTGTACCACATGTTTATACATACTTTCATCTCTAGCTTTACTAATTTATATTTGATTATATCTTTGATTCTACATATATTCAAAGGCATTTAAATATGCCATTGTTATATGGATCTAAGCCACTTCCTTTCACTATATGTATGCTTTAGACATGGCCCATGTCCTTATGTGTGCCTTCTCGATTATGTATGCAAATATTTGAACATGTCCTTCCATGTGGCTCTAAGCCAACCTTGTTTGTTATTTATGTATGTGGACATTTTAACATATCCTTATATGTTTTTATTTCTTAGACCTAGTGACATGTGCACATGTTCCTTGTATTATGGTCCCTTAGCCTAATTTAGTGCCTCATATGTTTGTATGTATGCTTTCATGTATGTATCATGGCAATGAAACTTATCTCTTGATTTTTACTTTCACATCTAGTTTTAGATACCATGATGGACCTCATGCCTCCCACCTTTCCTTCTTAGTTGCCTTGATGGATACCATGCCCCATCCCCCTAAGTAATTACATAGATTAAAATCATATTTTTTTGTTCACATACATGCTTACATTATTATATCTATCTTGAAAAACCTTGTGAATGTTAAATATAAAATACATCATACATTACCAACTTATGCTCAATCAATTTTACATTCTAATGTCATGCATAACATTATATTTGTTTTTCACATAAATATCATATATTTGAGACAAACACACATGATGCAAAGCTTTTATTTTGAGGATAGTTATTGCATAAGTTTCACAAATCCCCTCAAAATAGTGGGAATTCAAAGGGGTTTATCACATAGATGTTACGATTCCACCATTTATAATCTCCTTTGATGTTAAGAACATTGTTATTATTACTATTGAATTGACTATTGGATTGTTACTTTAGTTGGAGTATATTTGGTACTATTGTAGTGGTATTGGGTTGTATTTTTAATTATCTACTTAATAATTTCATGGAATAAATATTTTAGTTGATGTTATTATGAACATGTAATTATTAATCAATTTTTGATATGGTATAATTCCAATAGGTATACTTATTTGATTATGTTTTATGTCATTCAGACATCTTGATTAGTTGTTAGGATTGTCGTTACTCCAACTTTAGTACTTGCAAAGTTTGTTATTGATATTGTACTTCACCTTGTTTCTTTTGGTGTACTTTATCCTTGTCACATGTCATTATTTACCATTATTATTATTATAGCCACAATATTTATTCCATCCTCATGCTCAGATCCAACTTATCCTTCCACGTAAGCTTTTATTCATTTCCACACACATAAGTGGATCCTAATTAAATAATTAATCACATTATCTAAGACCTACCTAGACCTACCCTTGACACCCCCTTGGACTAAACTTTAAACCTATTAACATCTTATGCTAAGGTGGTGGCATGTTATTAAAATATCTCAGTTATCTTATTGGCATTGACTTTTATTTTTAACATGATTTATTTAGTTTAAATATTTTATTTTAAAATTTAAGTACGTTGATTGATTTATATAGTAATTATTTAATGTTATTTAATATTGTGGCATGAATTTATATTTTGAGTTGGGTTTGTTATTGGTGACTGTGTTCGATCATTATGACATAATTGGGTTTTGGGATTAGGTTTTAGCTTTTGATGGTGTGATTTTGGCCATGGTCTTTAACTTTGATGGGGTCTCTTAGCTATATATGAATAAATTCCATATCACTATGTTTATATGTGATTGCTTTCCATATCACTGTGCTGTGTTTATAAGTTTTGGGTGTTGAAAAACTTTCACTACAATTAATGTTTAATGTGATTAATTGAGCCAAAAGATTGAATAATTTTTGGGAATTAAACTTGACCATGTTTTAATAATTTGGGCCTATTGTTTTTGAAGGCATGTTTAAGTTGGTTATTTTGGGTTTTATCTCCTACGTAGACTTATGAAATTTCCTCTATTCAAATTAGCATGAATATATGTGGTTATAATCTACTAGGAAAAATGGGCATCGAAAAAGTCTGAAGGAGTTTCCTTTGTTTGTATTAAATAATTGGCTTTGTGTTATATTCTAATTTGAATTATTATTTTAATTTGAATAATTTAAGTGACTTATTGGATGTCTATTTGGTTACTTTTTTGGTTGTGTCATTGTCTGATTACCATTCATAAACTAGACCTAAATGATTAAAATTGGGTATATTACATACCAATATATATATTGGTAGTTGGGTTGGTTAAGGTTGACCATAACATGGATGGGGATCCAAGGTGGTTAATTTGAAGAATATATAATAGATTAATTTTAATCAATTATATATCATTTGATATCCAAAATTAACCTTCCCTACTTCTGATCTATATTAAATATGGATTAATTATTCCCATCTCACCTTAGAATGGTATAGTTGTCTTCTTGTACTCTTTTATTTTGAGATATCCTTTAGTTGGAAATATGATTGCTCAAAATTCCATTCATGTTATTTGTTACTAAAACCACCATCCTACTTATGGTTGGGATGGTGAGGGCCACCGATGGTTGGGTTCATAGCATTGGTTAAGCAAGCTTGTCTTGTTTAGTTTATTCACTTTTGTCTCCATACTTCGATGTTTTCATGCATATGTAAAGTAGGATGGTAAAAATTTAATTTGTTTATTACGTTTAATTACTTAATAAATTTTGTTAGCATTGATATTGAGTTAGATAGTATTTAATTACTTATTATATTTTATTAGCATTGATATTGAGTAGATAATATGCAATATTTATTATATAGGTTGATTATGTTTGATGTTAACCTATGTTATTAATGGTTTTTAGAACTAAAATGGAAGTTTAACATCACCTAAGGGTAAGATGGTTAATATCTAAAGGTGATATAATTCAGGTACATTAAATTATTAGCTATAGGTTTTAACTTTCATATTAATTAAGCATGTTGTTATCAAATGAGGAATTACTATTCCAATGTTAATTTATATCTGAGTTGGATTATTATGAATCCTTGTATGTGATTAATCTATTACAATTATTATCACGTTGATTCTTTGATTTAAATAGATAACTTGGATACACAAATTGATCTATAAATGTTATCTTTAGTATGATTTTCTTAAGATGTTTATACTAGATTACTTAACTGCATATCATGTAAATCTGATTTGAATTTAAAGGTCAAAATAATCTTTGATTAGATTATATAGTCAAAAATATTGTTGATTCTTCATTACATAGTCTTAATTTAAAAATAAAGACTAAGCTTAATAGATACCTTTGGTTTATCACATTAAGTATATGGTAATTTCATTTACATAGATGCATGTATATGGATCTCTTAGTCATTTTTAGTAATGCATAAACTATTCAAATTTATGGTACTTGATTCATGAAAAAAACAAACTAGAATCCTTCCTTCTAACATGCATTTTAGACATACCTAGTTGCATGTATGGTATGTATGTTACATACATATGATCTAAAAATTTATTAATTTTGTTCTCGCATTAAATAATGAATGAATTGAGGGTTACCATAATCCGTTTATCTAACCAAAATGTTTCATAAGCATGTGTCATATTCCTACATAGAATAAACATATGATTAAGTGAAACAACTTAAATGAAATTAAGCTAGTGTCATCATTACAAATCAATATAATGGAATAAGCAAGTTATATTATATTCTACTCCATTTGATGTTCCATAATTATATAACTAACATATGCACATTTGTTGATTTCTTTTACATTGGGCTATATGTGCTTTCAATTTCCCTCCCATTAGCTAAACATGTTTGCCTCACTTCCCTTGGTTTGCCCAGTAGGAAAATTACAAGAGTTCCTTAAGTGGAACATTTTATTTGGGTTTCACTCAACTTGAAACTAGATTGGATTCTATTTTCTTTGATTATGTTGTATTCTATTGTTATAAATCACTTACTACCATCTTCTAATCTATTTGAATTATGAATTTAATTTAGAATGTGATGGTTTATTAGATATACATTTAATAATGGAACATTATGTGAAAATAATTAATTCCTTTATTATATATTGATCTGAAAGTGATTTAGCTATTGAATGAATACATAAGTTTTCTTCTCATAATGAGATAATTAAGGTGTAATGGATTAGATACCTTAGATGAAAAATATCTTAGTCTATCTTGTTTTAAAATATCGCATTGGATATGCCAATATAATGGTTATATGAATTCATTTCTTGACTGCTGATAGGATAATGATGTTGATCATAACTATATCATTAGTCATTATTCTAAATAATGGCATACATATTAGTAAGTAAATGATGTATGAATTATTAAAATAAGTAGTTAGTGACCTCAAAGGCCATGAGGCATTTATGACCTCAACTGATAGAACTATGGAACCTTTAGTTTCAAATCTATTTTCTCCTTAGGAAATAACAATTTTTGCTACATGAATGATTATAAATCTACATGTGTTGAATTAATTTCTAGTTTTTTATTATGTTTACTTATCTGAATTATGTTTAAATATAAGGTTAGTAACCTATAATTTTAATGTAACCTAAATGATAACTTAATATAATAGAGTTATCCTTCTCAATTAAACTAATCCTTAACCATCCTTGAGTAGAAATGAAACCCACTAAGGAGAGTGAGGTATTTACCTATGGTTAAGGACCTAGAAACTATCCTATGTGGAAGTACGAGAACCTCATATGGTGCTTATGTATTATCCATGTATGCCTACAACAATACACCCCAAACACCATAAAACATCTAATAAAGTAACATGCTTCCCCATAGCACCTTTTTTATGTATTTACCTCTAGCTATTTACCTTATTTCACCTCCTTCAGTTCCATTTGTGCATATGTGAGTGTGATGAATGTTTATCCTTTGCATTAGAAAGCATGGTAATTAAGTCTAACATGCATCCAAAACATACTTTGATATATAATTCCAAAAAAAAATTGTTTGGGGTTGTTTATATCAAACCATCTAGGCTCACTTAGAACATATTTTTTAGCTTGCAGATATAGATTATAGAGCCCAAAATTAGGAAAACATAGTGAAAAATAGTCATACAAAAATTAGTTTAAATCTTTCTTAGAAATTATACTTTTAGACACTACCATGGAATATTGGGAACTAACATAGTGCAATATTATCTAGGGTATTATGCTATTATCCAATAGCTATAGAAATATGAAAATGTAAAATTACTATAAAAGTATAGTCGGTATAGTTTAATTTTATATAGTTTCAATCATAGATTATCAAATATGCTTAGTTCTATGTAGAAATACAAATGTTTGATCAAATTGGGGGAATAATGTACCACATGATCACTCATATTTCAGTTTTAAATATACATAGACATAGATTACTATAACTCAATTCATAATCCATATGCACATATATCATAATTAGGGGCATGTGCATGGCATAATATTTTCACATGATCAATTTTATACCAGTAATATTAGATGTAATGGTAGATCCATATCATTATCCATGTTGTATATGTTAGATAACATTTACACCAGGTTTCAAACCATATTTATGCCTTATTCTATTTGTAATGATTGGCATTTTTGCATAGTCCCTGAACTACATTCCCAAGTGTCCCATGAATTGTTTTACATTTTAGAGTTTTTAAGTGGCCCTAGAACCATATTACATAGTTTTATCTACATCACATAGCTTTAATTACATTACATAATTATAGTTTTAGAAGAATATACTACACATGGGTAGGGAATGATAGAGTCATAGCCTACTTGGGTTCTTGAGCCACCTACATAGGAGGTTTGGATAAGTCATTAGTCCAACCCAAGTTATTCATAGATTATGATCCACCAAAAAATAGTGGGTAATGATGGAGTCAAGGTAGGTTTTATTTCTTGAGCCACCCACACATGAGGATTGAGCAAGCCATCAATTAGTCTAAGTTATTCATCATTTGATCATTATCCACACACAAAGAATGTCACTAATTTTAGCATTGGTTTGCATACCCAATGAGGTGTATTCATTCCTTTCCTCTTTTTCTTATATCTTTACTTAGTTTTATCTCTGATTTTGATATATATTAAGTATTTATTTTTTCATACTTCATCTGTAGGACACACAAGGGAGTAAGATTCCTAGACTCATATTTAAATTCATGAGCTTCACTTCTTAGGTAAGTCTAGGTACATTTATTTTCATTTACCCTAGTAATTTCACTTTATTGAATTTTGTAATAAATGGGGGAAGATTTAGTCATATAAAATGTCATTTTAGTGTAATTAGTGTCACTTGAGACCACCTTGCCTTAGTTTATCCCTCAACCTATCTTAGGGTTTTTTTAAATATTATTCCATTTTTCATATGGGTCTAACCCACTCCTAAACTTACCAAAATCATCACTAAGCTGCCCCTTAGGCACATAGGCCCTATAATAACTATATTATGCCACTTTGATAGTAGTGTGTCCCTTCAAACACTAGCACACTATGTTAGTGACCTAGGGACCACACTAGTGTCCCTTTATTATTTACTCCTCAAATGGATATATTTACATTCCTTAATGAAATTTAGTGTTAGCCTAGACCTATTTCACATCTTGATGAGCACCAAAATTATATATATATATATAACACTTTCATTCACCTATTCATTAGATGCAAATCATATGTAAATACTCTCAAAATAAACCTAGAAATAGTTGTGAAAATCAAGGGTATTGATCCCTATCATCCCTAATTCTACATAAAACCATATACATTATCCAAGGGATTAGAATACTCATATTTATATTCTCAGGTCACACTAAAAACACTCAAACTGATTCTCACACTAGTATTCACTTGTACTTGTACCAAGCACTTAGGTGGGAGAACTACATCAATATTTATCCCTCTTTATAGTATTAGTATGTAGATAACACTCACCACATGGGGTGTTGATGTAATGCCCATCTTACCCTAATAATTCCAATATTTTATAATTTTGCTTCTCAAATATCCTAAAAAATATGAGGCCTAGGGTTTTGCATATAAATTATCCAAAATAGGTTACATGCAATGAACCAGTAGTCATCCATACATGCACAAGCATCTCAGGTCTAGTCAAAGGTATACCAAAAGTTCATTTCCCATATTTCAATATGACACTAATACACTATTCACGACACTACCATGGTGTTCTAATATATATAGGACCATGTTTCTATCTGAGAGGTTTTTTGGCTCCATATTCCTTACTCATGACACTTTACACAATTCTTGTACCAAGATTTAGCCTATTAATCATCCATCTTAGTCAGTTTACAGCTAAGTACTTCCTTTTATAGGTAATTTATATATATATATATATATAGAATAATAAAAAAAAATTAATTATTAAAAAAATCAATGGATTTATTTATTCCCAAATTTATATTCTATCACTTTAGCATCTTAGGGTTTTACATTCCATAATTCCTTGAAAGTTAAATCACCAACAAATATGTCTACATAGTTAGATTTAAAATGGATTGTTGATAACCACTTAGTAAATTTTTGGGAAATTAAAAAATAAATGTCACTAAAAAATGATCGTGATCATGTCATTCAATTTCTACTAGGGATTTAATATAAAAATATTATAATTTATAAGGATCCATATGTCCAAACGTGTGAGATTTAAAATATAGTATAGGAGATATTGAAGGTAAATATTATTAGACATATCCAAAGTTCATATTCATCACTAGTGGTAATGTTACATAATAAGGATGATACCTAGAATATGTGCCATGATTATAGATAAATCAATAATCACATCATCGAAGATAAACCTATTATGGTAGTTTATGATTTTATAGGTAAGTTACATGGTGTTGTCTACTTTTAAAATCTAGATTTTCATTTAGTTTCCCATAAAACTTAGATCAAATATGAGGATATACACAAGACCTATTTTAAAACTCATGAGGTCCAATATGATTTCTTTTTAATGCCTTTTTCTCTAAAAAATGCACCACCTACATTTTAGAGTTTGATCAACATTGTATTTTAACCTTCTATAAAATAATAAAATTTGTAATTTTTTGTGATATCCTAATATATAGTAAGGCATGGAAATAAATTTACAATATTTGAGTTAGATATTGATAATTCTTGAATAAAATAAAATTTATTCAAAGCTTTCCAAGTGTGATTTTAGAGTGAAAGAGGTGGGGTACTTGGGTCACTTGCATCAAAATTTACCCTCACAAGATCAAGGCCATGATAGAATGGAAAGTTCCAAAACCCCTCAAGAACCTTTGAGGCTTCATATGGAAAATAGGTTCCTATATTAATTTTGTGAAAAATTATGGAAGAATATCAACACACCTCACATATTTTTTAAATAAGGACTCCTTCCATTATAATGAAGCAACCACTGATGAATTTGAGAATTAAGAGGATAGGTGCATGACTCTAGGTCTAGATACCCCAAACTTTTCAAAGATCTTCATTATTGAATGAGATGCATCAGGGTATGGAATGATGGAAATAATCATGTAGGAAGGATGATTCATTTCATTTGAGATCAAACATATAAAAGGTAATCATTTTATAAATCACATCTATGAGAATGATATGATGATTATTCTTCATGAAGTAAAAAAATGGAGACCATAAGTAATGCATGAAAATTTTTAGGTGAATACAGTTCATGATAGTCTAAAATACTCCTTAGAATATAAGTTTCCATCCAAATACCAACCAAAATGGTTGACCAAAATGTTGGGATATGACTTTGGAAAGATATTTATGAAAGTAAAGGATAATGTAGTGGTATATGAACTATCTAAGAGTGATAATTCCATAAAGGTATTATCATATGTAATGTATATATAGTAGGAAGATTTAATGAATGATGCAAGATATGAATTGGAGAATGACATTGATACATAGGTTTTGATTTAAAAAGTCTAGGAATATTTTAGTTTCTTGTTTGAAAAATATTTTGTACTAATGAAAAATGATGGATTTGTATACAATTAATGGGATGAAAAGTGCCTTTATTATATGGGAAGGTTCCTTTTATATAAAGAAAGAAAATTTTGAAAATAAATGTATATAATATATATAGGATGTGGTTTTAAACTTAATAAACTTGAAAATAACATCATATAATGAATGAAAATGTCAACTGGTACAATTATGCATACAATTAGGGTAAAAATGAGCTACATTAACCTATTTTAAATTGTATACATGATGTAATTTGGAGTGAAATTAACGGTAGAATGTCATCATATATAATAAACCAAAGAGTTGTTTCATTCAATCAAGGAGGCATTTGAGGCCAATTTAAACCCATTAAACATAATTACAGGAGCATGTGATATGATTTGGGGATAAATTAATTTTGATTATGTCATGAATTGAGACAATTAGGCAATTAGTGTAATTAGGGATGTGATTTGGGAAAAATTGAGCCCCTACACCAAATTTATAGCCGAATCAATTGTATAGTATATTCAATATATAGCTTAATTGACCTTAATTTTATCATAAATGCAAACATTAAGGTAATTATGGCCAATTTGAACTTATTAAAACTAAATTTGAGTCTATGATGTGATTAAAGGGGCTAAATTAGTTCATGTTTTGTGATATGTTGACCTTCAACCCTAATTTTATCACAAATACAATTCCCCTAAACCCTAATTTAATCACATGTATAAAAACCCATTGCAATAAACACTAAATGGTTTAAAACATAATTTTATGATTTGAATAAAAATACTAATTTCCCTAATTTCATCACAAATCCATTTTTATGAAGGTAACTAGGGCCAATATGAATTTATTAAACCTAGTTTTATGCATCTGTGATGTGATTTGGGGCTAAATTAGCTCATATTGCATTACATATTGATTTAATAGTAAATTTTTAGAATTTTAAACTCTAAACCCTAATTTTATCTCAAATACAAACATGAATGAAATTAGGGCCAATCTAAACCTGTTGAACATGTACATAAAACTTACAAAATGTGATTCGAGTGAGATTAAACTTAATGTCATCATATAGAATGAATCAATTAAGGAGGTATTTGAGGCTAGCTTGAACACCTTCAACCTAACTACAAGAGCAAGATATGGTTTGAGGTAAAATTGAGTTTGGTTCTGTTGATGCCTCTAAGTGTACCATAGGTGCTCTCAGTGTTTAAAGAACACTTCTCATTTTAAAATCCTAAGAATTTAGAGCATGAGTTATAGGTATTCATCAATTATGGTGCCTATGGTGAAATAACAGTAAATCAAGGTAGACTATTCCATAATATTTATATGATTTGGTAGTTGGGAGACACCTTGATCCAATCCTTTTGTGAATTTTGGTGAATCTTGATCAAAGTTCTAAACTATGTTAATCTAAGTGAATTTTTGACATTGGGATCTAGGATACATTGAGTTATTAAAAAAAGGGGGATTAAAAAGAAGGGTAAGGCAGAAAGGAAATTAATGTTATTGCTAATATTTATCTTAAACATTTTGACAAAGTTTCCTTTGACTGAACATGCATTTAAACCAATATGTAATGAAAAATAGCTAATGCTCAATTTTCACTACAACTATGAAAAATTCTAAAGATAAGTTGAAAATACAAGTAAGAACTAAGTATGATTTAATGTTTTACTACTACACCTAGATATCCAATATGTATATTTGATGCAAAAAAAATTAAAGTGAAGAAACTTATGATCTTTTAAACTAATATAGTGTAGCAAAGATTAGCAACCCTATAACAAGAATGCAATTCAAAATTTAAAGAAACTATCTAAATTTGAGATCTAGACAAGCAATTGAGAGAAAATATAGTAACCCTTAACACAAACACATATACAAACTTTTCAAAATTCCTTAGTTTTATTAGTTGTTCCAAGTACAATATTTTTTCAAAAAATCTCTCCCTTTACAAATGGTAACCCTACCTATTTATAGAAAGCATAGGTTGTATACTAGTCAATTTTCAAGATACATATGTGTAAAATAAGGATAACTATCCTTGTATAAAAATTCTATCATACATATGACTCTTCTACTTTGGACTGACCTAAAAATCTATATGCTAACAAACTAGCATATACTTGTACAATAGAATATTCCCTTTTATTAAATGTATGCAAAATCATAATACATAGAATCTTCTATTGAGATGGTTGTGGGCCTCCTAGCTGTCTTTATTAGAGGATGTTTTTAGCCTTATTATTTTGTTCGTTGATTACCTCTAGATCTATTTCAAGATTCAAAAAACATCCATCATCCTGGTTAATTAGTTTGTTAAACTCTTTGACATTTCTCAACATGGCCTCCTTGATGATCCCCTAAATTGAAGATAATATACATGATTCTATGGTTCTCATTTTTGGATTGGCCCTAGATTTTCCCTTTTATTTATTGGATGGTAGCAGTGGCTCTTTGATTAAACTCCTCATCATCAATCAACCCCATAGTAGTGGGTTGTGAAGGCTCTGCCAGCATAGTTCCCAAGAGTTTCTCAATATTTCTTATCAAAGTTTCATCTTCTCTTACAAGATCACTAAAATTATTGTTTTATGTGCTGAAATCTTGCACCTTGTCAATAACAATGCCTAGGATTAAACTCAAGTGTCCTAGACTAATAGTCATAAAGTCTTGGACATGTCTCTTTACCCACACATTTATGAGCTCAATAATATGTTTTTCTAAAGCTTTCCATCAGATGACTAAGGCTTTGGCTGCTTGAGATTGTTATATTAAGGCACTCCATCTAAGATTCATATCCTTCAATTCCTCAAACATGTCAAAAAATGATCCATTTAACATCTTAATCATTTCCTCAAGGACCAAGAGGATGACCTAAGTTTCAAGGTCCTGCTTCTCCTTTCTCAAGTTGATAATCTATTACTTCAATCACTTAATTCCTACCATTACCTATGCTAATTGGGATCCAAATAGGCTCTCCACATCCTCTTGGTGGATGGGATGCTCTCCCAATGCTTGTACTCCTACTAGAGTTAGGGTTGTGAAAGTTATACCCTTTAAAAGGTGAACTCTTATGTACCCACCATAACTTTCCTTATGGTGATCTTCTCTAGCCCTATGGTATCTAGATTGAATTAGACTATATTGGTAGGCTTAGTCAATTGGGTGGTTTTTAAACATTTAACTTTGGTTCCATTGGAATCTCCTAGAGCATCCATTCTCTTACCACCAACCCCTTTTTCCTCCACTATTCTCCTTCTTACTCTTTCATCTTCTCAATAATCCATGGTTGGAGGTCCTCTTGCACATCAATGTTGATACTTTGTGTCAATGCCCATTAATGGGCCATGGAGGGAATATTTTGGAGTTTCCTTTATATGAACCAATCTAGAATGACTAGACCATGGATGGGGAGCTCATCACTAAATAAATTTATCTCCTGTATTAGGTGTATAAATGGGAGCTTTGGCCTTCTAGAACTGGCAAGGATAAGGGCCAACTTAATCCTCATATTCCTTTGAATGGTAGTTAGGGTTAGGGCCAACTCATGTTACTTTACCTTATCCTTTTTAGTCCCTTCTATTTTTCTAAGAGTCTTTGAAACTTGCCTTGCTTGGGTGCTAGGGTCTTCATCTATTTCCCCCTATTTGAGCCATAAGATTCTTTAAGATATTAGAAAACCTCCTCAACTATCTAATATGGCTCAAGAGCCACCATGTCCACATGTTCCACTAGAGGTGGTGGTTCTTGTGGAAGGCCTGAAGATGATGCTACTTCACCTAGCCTCTCTTCTAGTTATTTCTTTCCAGGGTCCTATGTTTGAAGCAATTCTATCTGAGGGCGTCCCTAGGGTGTTCTAGAGGTGGAAGACAATAAATGGTACTAGAGTGGATGCATTTGCCAAATGTCCTCAATTGGATTCTACTCATGTGTTAATCTATGTTCTAGCTTGGCATTGCACTCTTTTAACCTTGCCAACACCTCCTCAAAATTGATTGCCTTGGTATAAATGTGGTCAAAAACCCTAGGTTGATGATCATATACCTGTTTGAGCATTTTCTTATCTTGTAGATGATTCTTCACCACCCTTATAGGGTCCCACATTCTCAATTCATCCATTTGGAAGATAAAATATTCTTTCTACGTAGACATGATGTCCACTTGCTTCCAATCTTGTAATGTAGTTCTTCTAATTATCAGAGGAAATGGGTGGAGGAGGCCTTTATTATTTTCCTTTCATACTCCATCAATCCCATTAAGGAGCTAGAATGTGATCTCTTACTCAGCCAAATTTCTTATGATATATAAAGGTAATCTAAAGGGTGAGGACATGTTTCCCTCAATCCTTATTACTATGTAATCTAGATAACACCATACATCTCCCATCATTTCCACATACCTTTTGATCAGGGTGTGCATCCTAGGCATGGGATTACTAGTGATAGCCTCAACCAAAGATGGGTAAATTCCATCACAAATGAACTATATGTGATTTCTATATTTTAAAATGTGGATCTTGGAGTAGTGATGAGAAATATCGATTCTACTACTGGGAGGCCAATTTTTTATGTGAGGGAACTTGGTTGAGGCCAGCAAGGCATCAATTAGGTAAGATATCATGAATAATTTCTTACTAGTCTTCCTCTTTATGGCTACAAAATAATGGCCTAGGTGGATACTTATCATATCCCCAATGGGAGGGGTACTTATTATTCAATTAATAAGTATACATAGGAAACCTAGGTGGGATTGACATAAGTAGTTGTGGCAGCCCCAAGAATCCTATTTAGTAAGGTCATGATAACTTTAATCCCTTATCTAAATTGGGAAATTGGAATTCTATCTTGGAAATCTCTACATACATGGTTTCCATAGTTGAGCTAGGATCTTAAGATGGTGTCAAGGTCATTTTAAGTGGTCCAATTCTTGATTGAGGGAAAATCAACATGAGACCATGGGAGCTTATAGTAACCCTCAAAGGCTATAGGGGAAATGTATGCAATTTTCCTAGATGTTCCATATTTTACAATCCAATCCTCATCTATTCTACAATCAATAAAAATTAGAGCAAACACATTGATACAATGAAGTACCTTAGGTTTAACCACTACATGGTGAAGGCCAACTATTTGTATAGCTACTAGGTATTTATATTTTGTGTTGACTACCTCAATTCTCCTCTCATTTTGAGTGAGGGGTTGCATCTCTTCTATGGTGAAGAATATATCAGACCAATTCTTACATCCATTATTCAATGCCAGGGTGTCCAATTCTAGGTCCTTGAAAACCCTACCCATGTTGTCTGTGGACAAGTAAAGGTCTGATTCCTCCCTCCATTGTTGTCTTCCTACTACCATTAATTCTCAAAATTTTTAAAAAAATGGAAAACACCTACTTTGAAGAAGTCTCTGGATTATCCTTCTCATACTTAGAATTGCTTTGCAAGTTTTACTATGATTCAACTATTCACAATCTTTCTATTTTATGTAGGTTTTTAGGTTCCTTGAGATTTTTAATGGTAGAGGTGATTTGGACTTGGGTTCATTCATGCCTTTGATATGATTAAGACTTGTGTATTTATACCTTTACTTTTTCTAGATGGATAAAATATAAGTTTTGTCATCTTTTGCTTATGTGGATCCTATGTGGCATCCATTTTGCATTTTTCATAATTGTTCGAAGGATGACTAACTATTAGTATTTGAATTATTCCCTTTATTTTGCATCAATGGATCAAGATTTAAAGATTCAGTGTGAACCATTGATTTAAATCTTAGGCATTTTTTCTTATTGGTCACTATAAGCATTAAGTCCCATAATTATGCCACCTAACATATTGTCATGTCATTGATCTCCAACCTCTAGGATTTTTCCACGTGTCGAGATCTCAAGCTCCTTGATTCTTACTCAAAGATCTCACACTATTGGATCTAATTGGTATGACTAAGTGAGGGTTATTGGATCCTACAAGATGCACAAAGTTTAATTTAGTCTCGAGGGTCAAATAAAACTTAGGATTAAATGTATAACCATAAGTTTATCTTAAATATTATGAAAAACCCCTTATAACACTCAAAACATGCCCCCTTTATCTAGTAAAAAAAGTTAAATTGATTTAAAATTGATATTCTTGCTAATTTCATAGACATCCCCATGGTCATCAAATGACGTGAGTAAGAGTGTCAAATTTAAATTTATGAGGATTTTATGGTTGAATGTGAGGGTGTCACATGGTGTCTTCATGAGGCTTCCCAAGATCTTGGACTCAATGCACTTTTTTCAATCTTAAAAAGAAAATACCATTGGATTAAGATATGAGTAGTCACATGTCATTAGTTGAATTTAATGAGTGGGACCCTCTACCTATGAAGCTTGGTATAAATGATTTCCACTTGGCATCTTCACAACGTTCTAACTTTTCAATCTTCAACTTGTGTCATTTGATTGGATCTCATGATGAAGAGAGGATTGTTGGATCTTTAGGGATTCCTTTGTTTTAAACCAATATTGAGACCTAACTCACTCTATTGGATCATATCTCATAATGAAGTGAGGATCATTAGATCTGTAATTAAGCATGAGAATTATGTGAGGACCCAGGATTGAATAAAGATATAGGTTAAACTTCTATTATAAGGCCTCGTTCATATTAATAAATATGAAGGGGGTCTTAGATGAAAGTTTAGGATAAATTTTAGTTAAAAGGGGCTCAACTTGGGGAAAATAAAAGGGGACCCTGCCAACATATTTCATGGGGTGGTTAAGTTTAGATAAGGATGTTTTAAAGGGGAAAACACAAGGACTTAATTTTAATTTCATGTTAAGGTTTGGTCATGCTAATAAACATGACAAAGCCTTAATATAAAATTAGACTTAAGTCTTTGTATTTTCAAAATTCTTGCTAAATAACTCCCATAATAATTTAAATTCAAATTTGAGGGTTTTGCTGAAGAGGGGCCAAGGTTAAAACTTAGTAAACCAAATGCTAGTATAAATTTGGTGGATCTTTTGCCTAGTAAAAACCAATGTTTTATGAATCCTGCACTTCTCACAATAAGGGTAAAACATTAGAAGCATTAGGCATACTAAGGTTTAAACAAAATATACAATCTTACCAAATGGATGATCTTCAAATTCTAATGAAACTTAGGAGCATAGAAAAATTTATAGTAACAAGGTTCTAAACATCTCAAGGGCCCCAATTTTCAAAATTAGGGGGGATGTTGGCCCCAACAGATTCTATCATGAATTAATCCATTTAGTCAATTGGTGCAATTAGGGATGTGATTTGGGAAAATTTGAGCCCTTGAACCAAATTAATGGCTAAATTTATTTTATAATATATGCAACACATGGATTAAAACTAACCATATATTATGTATATTCTACCTCTATTTTGTATATAACCCACTTGAAGGAATATAAGCCACTTCTATGTCTCTAATGATGGCAAACAAATAATATATATTAAATTGGTCTTGAAATAATAATTAAATTATTTTGATCTATGTCTCTTGTTGATTTATACCATATATTCTGATCAATCAAGTTATCAATAGACTCCTTTAGGAAACCTATCCTCTATTAGGCTTCTAGCCCAAGACACTAAGTTTGAAACCTTTGAATAGGCCTATTTTTTTGCATAAAGATAATTAAATTTTTTATTTCTCTTGTATGGTCTCATATTATGTTTTATTGTCTCACTAATACCTTATAAGTGTTTGATCAACCAATGATAGACTAATGTCTCAATTCAAGGTTCAAACTACAATACCCTTCTACAGGATCAAGAGACCAATACCTTAGTTTTAACTCACTTTGAATCCCATCCATCAAATTTTTTCTCACCATGGATCCTATAGATTCCATAAATTGATGTCAAGAATAATCTAAGTTATTCAATCTTCAAATGGTTCTACCTAGAAGCTTACAATTTCTAGTAGGATTTTTATTTGCATCTAGTTCAAGACAACTCTCAAACTTATATTGTTTACTCATTATCCCTTCCAAATTTGAATAAAATACTTAAAAAAATGAAACAAAGACTTGATAAGTTTTTTATAATTTAAAATTATCATCAGGTTACCAAATAACCAAGAATATTGACTCAACCCCAAAAATTGCTACAAGGCTATAGATAGGTCCCTTTAGATATTAGATTTAGGTGTCATTCATTTAATTTAACCTCAATATTTTATTAAATTATTATTGTAACTATCATGGATCATCTATAATGATGAGAAACCAATCTTATTATTAATTTCTCAAAAGAGAATAAATTCAATTGTAACTCATTCTCCTTAGATCTATACAAGCCTATCCTAATTTACTCAAAGGGTCTTGCCTCAAATTAAACACTAATGACTTGGATAGGTAATTTTATCATAAATGTAAAAATGAAGGAAATTATGGCTAATTTGAACCTAGAGAACCTAAATACGAGTCTATGATGTGATTAAAGGGGCTAAATTAACTCATGTTTCATGACATGTGTTGGCCTTAAACCCTAATTTTATCACAAATTTAATGTAATTTAGAAAAAAATTAAAATCTAATTTAGCCTAACTGAATCTAATTTGGACCAATTAAATCTAATTTAGACTAATTGAATCTATTTGTACTAATTGACATAAACCAATGGGAAAATTGAACCTAATTTGGAGTGATTGAATCTAATTTTGGCCTAATTAAACCTAATGTGGGAATGAATCAAATGAAGGGGCTAATTGAAGGGACAAATGCATTGTATGATAATATTATTACATAGTTAAATGGGATGACTCTATAAAGTAAGAAACATGTACATGTTATAATTTGCATGCAATATTTATTCTATAGAAAAAACTTGGTTTTCAATGACTATTTTTAGCCCAAATTGATAATTTTGTCCCCATAGACAGTCTTTGTGTACTTTCTACGTAATCTTTACATGATTTTAAAGTAATTTTTTTACCCCACATTTGAAAAATCTATCAATTCTAATGGGTGATAGATCATGTTTGAGGAAGAGGAAGAAGTTCAATAACAAAAAACTAGAGCAATTAGAAGAGATGAGAGAACAACACAAGTTAAGAATTCAAGTAATTCATTCTAGACAAAGTACAAACACTAATCCTGATGAGCCAATTAATGTTGGTAATGATCCAATTGAGAATAATGAATTGGATAATGATGAAATTAACAATAATCAATTTAATAATTATGAAATTAATAATAATGAATTAGATAATGTTGGAAGTTCACATTCAAAGTATAAAGTTTTTGATTTTGTTGAAGATGAGTCTACACTTACCCCCTAATAATGAATAAAATTTCATGAAAATAAATAATGATGAAATTAACAATGAATAAAATTTCATGGAAATATATAGTGAAGAAAATGTCATCCCACCACTAAAAGATGAAAGTAATAATGATTTTGAATCACCCTCTCAACAAATTCCACCTTTAACAACACCTCCAAGAAATGTGCATAAAAAACAAGTACTTAATTGAATTCAATGAAAATATTTTGAAACCCATATGTAATAAAATGTTTGCCCACCATTCAAGAATATTGTTTCAATAAATTTGGGATATTTTATTTCATATATTGTAGGCCTTAAATCATGGGAAACACATTAAGACTAAGAACATCTAACATGGGTGATAAAAATAATGAAATTGTTGAAAATATACATGATCCATATCATATTGTAGGCCTTAAATCATGTAATAAAGATTATAATGCTACTCAACATATAATTACAACTTGTGCAGTAAGTGGTTAAATAGGGTAAAAATGATTGATTTCAAAAACAAGTTAAACACTTGATAAAAATAGAAAAATATTAATTAAATCATTTGGAGGACATGAAAGACTTAATGAACCCAATACCCATGAGATATAGTCATTCTATGGTAGACTAACACAAAATGACAAGGCTATAGTTGATGCTCTCAAAGAGTTACTTGCACAATTTTGGAAAGACAATATAAGAGTTTCACCCAATACAAGAGATGTAGTGAAAATAAGAGTTAGTTCTCATAATCGTGAACCTTATCTAAAAAATTTATTGGATATGACTCACACACAATTGTACTCTAATTTTTTGGGGAAACATCGACAAATTTTTATTACTGAAATATTTTTTGAGATGGCCAAACATTTTTGTGTACAAATAAATCACACACACACCACTTGTTGTTGTAGTAAATATGTCAAATTTTCAATGCACTATGATGTTTTTGGCCATAATCATTGTAATTTGCATAATGATTTTTTTTTTTTGGAGTGTGGCATATAAGTTCCACCAAAATTAGCTAGATAATTTATTTTAATTTTTTTGGTGAAAGATTATATGAACAATTTTTTATAAGAAAGCATATTTGGATGGAAATTAGAACATTTGTGGTGGATTTACAAAATTAAATAATTATATCCATGAGGAGTTTACAAGTTCAATACAACAAGAATTAGTTTTTTTTTATCAAATATAAATATATGACTTAACAAGTAAAAGATGGTAAATAATCTAAAAGGTGTGAGCTTGTTACAAAACATATACCTACTTCTACATTTATGGACAAATTTAGGGAGAAAATTGTTTATGAGTATGCAAGGAACACACATAGGGATATATAGTTGGATGAATATTTCAAGCCAAGAAAAGACACATTCACACTTGATTTGATTATATTAGTAATTGACTTTGCTAAAAAATACACATTCAAACCAAAAATAGAATTTCAATCACAATACTACAACTCATCACAAGTTGTCATATTCATGCATATATCATTCATGTATAGACATGATATTATAGAGGAAGATAAAAAAATTATCAAGGGAGTAGTATTTTTATATTAGTGATGACCAATAAAATTATATAGAGTACTTGCAAGGTTGTTTTGAGAATTTCTATGGATATTTGACTCAAAAGAACAATACTTTCAATCAACATTACATTTGGTTAAAAATTTGCACATTGTAATTCAAGAATACATAGATGTTTTATTGGTTGAGAATGATGCACATTAACACTAGCATAGAATATATTTAGAATTTTAATAAGGCTAGCCATATAAAATGGGAGCATGATGGTGTTGGATCATGTGTAAAAAATTCCATTGCAAGGGAGGAGTTGAAATTTGAAGATGATACTAAATTGACTAATGGAAAAATTATGGTTGAATGGTGTAATAAGAACGTGTGCCATAGTGATCAATCAAATTATACTATTCATAGACATTTTGGTTAATAAAGGAAGAATACTTGGAAAACTATGAGGATTGTATGACTCTAATGGGTTCAAGTGATCTCCACTCATTTTGTATCTCAAATGAAGGTTTTTGGACTATTCATACGAGACACTTGGCATGTTTATGTTCTGCATGAATGGAATTTATTTTGAATGAATGTGAGTTATGAGAGTGGGTTGATGACTAGAGTTGTAGGACACTAATTCCAATCAACACATATCAGGTTCCACTAGCATTGTGACTTACAAATATGACAATGTCACATGACTTTAACCATGTATTTGATCTAGTGCAGCCAAGTAGAAGATTAATCATTATATATTATTAATTCTCATTATCCATCTTTATATTGTCATTAATTTTTTTTATATAGGTCATGTTTTTGAAGTTATTGTGAATGATTAAAATGAAGAGGTAACATATTACTAATTGTAGACACCTAAAAATGGCCATGAATGGTCTTCGACCGAAATTCAAACCAACTCTTACTAACCGCTACAAATTAAGCCTAAGAATCACTACATGTCCCAAATTTTCTTGTGCATCATTCATCAAGGCTCAAAATAATGTTGAGACATTCCTAATTATCATATCATACTATAAATAACAAAAACCTCTCATAGATTCATCTCTAAGCACCATGCGGCATCATACCATGCAATTTTGCCTATAAACATATTAAATGGGGCAAGTGCACACATGAAATTAAATTAAATATTGAAAATGATAAAAAACCTAAGAAAAATTAATTAAAATTATAAACCTAATTAAATTCATAGTTTAATTATCCATGAATAACTAATGAAATTCTAAAAAAGGAAATTCACAAATCAAGAATATCCTAGGTTTTCAGGATTACCTTTTATGAGTTATCAAGCCTTTACAAGTATCTCAAAATTTCTCACCCAAGCCTATTCATTGAAAATAATGAGGTTTGGACACATTTTAACTCTACTGGGATTAATTAACTCACTTAGGTTAGGTTTGAACCCATTCCATGTTTAAACTACACTTTAACTCATCTTGAGTTGGGGTTAGTTCCCAAGCCTATAAGTACAAGCATTTGCCTCTTCATTTGGAGAGTTTGAATAGTGTAAAGTTATAATGAAAAATTTATAGAAAGAATGAAATAAATAGTTTTATAATGTCAAAATCATAATCCAAGCCATCAGACAAGCATAAGCCAACAAGCCACAATGGTTCCAAGGAGAGAATGATATAGCCAAACTCCATTGCCAAAGACTCTTTGAGCAAAAGCTAAGTGAACCATGAACAAATAATTTATAACTATCAAAGAAGGTAAGGGATTTATCATTATTTGCATTTTAGTTGTGATTTAATATGTATTTTATTCACCATGATCCCACTAACATCTAGGCCTTAGATGTTAGCATGTTAGTGTGTTCATTTTATTTTGTTTTGTGGAACTAACACTTGATCTAACCTCCTCTCTATTGTCAAACTCCTATGATCAAAAATGGCATTCCTAGTGGGACCCAAATGTATCCCACATACCAAGAAGACTAAGATGCAACTCATAAATCTTCAAATGAATGTTTGTATATCTTCAAAATTATAGTTTTAGCTTTGTTTTTGCCATATTTTTAATTTTTGTGCTAACTCAAATCTACATAAAGATCGACATCAATCAGGCATAACTAGAATCAATTATGCCTAATAATCATTAGTTATACCTAACTGATCTTAATTTTGGGTGACCATCATTAGTTAGGGTATAGGGGATTACATAGTTTTAAAAACTTGCATTTTGAATCTTTTAAGCACTCATATTTGCTATTTTTTGGTTTCATTAGCTTTTATTTTCCTTGTCTAACCATATCATTGTAGTTTTTTGAGGATTTTTTTTGATAAAATTGTCTAACTAACGTTTTTGAATCATGTTTGTTTTTCCTTCGAGTTCACAAGCAAATGGTAATGGTCCTTATCAACTAATATCAATTATTACCAACTGATATCAATTATCTGGTAACTGGCATTGGTCACAAGTGACCAAGATTGGTCTCTATGTTTTAAAAATAGGAAATCCAAGAGATATGTTTTGAAAACTTGTTTTCTCATCCATTAATGTGCTTCAAATTAGGAGGAAAATCTATAAACCTTACAAGTCCAAGGTAGGAATAAAACATGAATTTGCAAGTTTAGACTCCTGAACATTTCATCTTGGGTTTTAAAATGAATTTAACTAAGTCTTAAACATTTCATTTTGGGTTTTAATTTTTTTTAGTGAAGTATTGAACACTTCATTTTAGTGCTAAAAATAATTGCTAAGTCTTGAACATTTGATTTCAGTGCTTAAAAGGAACCTAGAATTTCTAAGTCGTAAACACTTCATTTTTAATGCCTAAAAAGAATGGTTAAGTCTTGAATATTTGGTTTTAGTGATTAAAATGAACACAAGTGTTTTTAATTAAGTTGTTTTGTGAAAATACTTACAATTTTTTCAAATAAGATAATGGAATTAAAAATTTATCACACATCTCAATTTGGTGCCTAAAATAAACATTCACTTAGATTGCAATTTCTTGAAAGTGTTTGTTACTTGTGTGTTTTTATGTAAAATGAAGAGTGCGTGTATGCTCTCCCCCATCCCCTATAGGGAAATTTGGTGATAAAAATCACCTTTTTAATTGAAATTTATGCCTAGTCCAAAGCATGGAAATAATATTCTCTAGTCTCTCCCCAAAACCTGCATGGTTTGGGTGATCTAAAAACAACCCTAAAGTCTTTATACTTAGTTTTATTTTTCATGCAAATTATCTTATGGAGGGGATTTCATAGCTTATTTATGAGTTATTTAGGTTTTTATTGACCTAAGAATTAATATCTTGACATCATACCAACCTTTCTCTATGGTGGGGTATATAAATCAGGACACACATACTTCGAGAGCTAGGGGGTTGAGTAGCTAACCTCTCTTTTTGTAATGAAGAATCAGGTTAAGTTTGGTTAACCAAGGGGTTATACTAAGCATCCCATTAATGGAATCACTATTCAAAGTAATAGACCCATGTATAATAAGTTAAATGATTTGAACTCAATTGATGTGATGCATATCTAGTGTTAATCACACTTGGGGCCAATCTAGACGTTTGAAAGCTATAGTTCTAGTCAACCTCATTTGACCAACCTTGTCAGTTTAGGGCTTAGGATGATTTAATTAGGTGTATTTTGTCTTTTTCATTTTATTTTTTGGTCTTTCAGTCTAAAACCATTTATTTGTTTGTATATAATCTAAACAAATTATTTGTCCACACTACTCCATTGTTTGAGGAGGTGTTATGCCATCTATTTGACATCATGATTCTACCTTAGAATTATTTGTGTCAAAAATGTTGTGTGTCACTTTATTGAAATTGGTAATGTTATGCTTGAAATGGATAATGTTATGCTACCCAAATCATTTCAAGTTTGTGCCTTGGAGTCTTTGAAACAAACCATTATTTATACCTTTAGAGAGTGATAATGTCATTATGCTGCTCAAAATATTTCATATACTCATCTTATTTTGTGTCCAAGTTTCACATTTGAACCAATACATGTATGCCTTTGTGATCTTTGTCTAATGTTTTTATGTTGTTCAATTTTGTCTAGTTTGTTTATTTGTTAAAAATGCCTAGTTTTCCTAAGTTGAGTTTTTAATTAACCTTGACAAGTTCGAATCTAAACATTGATTGATTTTTGTTTAGGCCTTGTCTAATTGGGGATTAGATACTGATATTTTTATTTTGGGTTATGTAACTTAGGTTAATTATTTACCCAAATTTGAAAACTATTTATTTGTATCATTATTTGGGAGAAAATATTCTATCCCCAAATGCCTTTTATTTCGTGCCTCATGCCAATTTAACAAAGTTTATGTCTAAAATCAAGTGCCTAGTTTATGCCAAAGTGTTCCAAGTTTGTTAGATTAAATACCCATTTGTTTTAAGTCTATATTTTGATGTTGTGTTTGGCCAAAATTCCTAACACATACCTTGTTTGAGCCTATCTTTTGAAATTGTGTTTGGCTAAAAGACCTAGTAACTTTTAATTTTCCTAAATTAGACCTATTTGGAACATTTTGAACTTAGAGTTTGGCATTTTGTTTTTAGTTCATCCACTTGACCTTGTTTGTGTTATAAATTTGATGTTATGCTATTTTATACCAAGTTTTGTCACAAACCATTTTGGAGATACAAATCCATCCCTTTGACTAGGTTAGATAGAGTTTAAACCTGTTGTCTTTTTAGAAATTATTTTTTAGAGTTTGTATAACTCTACCACTCTTGTTTTGAATAATTCACCATTGATTTGACCATGTCTCACTATACATTTAGTGGTGTTATGTATAATCTAGGTTATGTAAATGTTGTCACATAAGAATAATTTGTTCAATACCCTTATGGAAATGATGTTGTTTGTGATATGGATCCCTATCCACCTTACAACACTCAAATAAGGGAATAAAGTCAAGAACTTTTGGCCCATTATTTGGTCAAAATTCCTCCATACTTAGAGTAGGACCAAGAGCAGATAACCCAATACTTGGCTAGCATACCTTTAGTTGTAGAACAAGTCCAACAATAAATTTATTATGTTACAATGCCATTGTATTATGACCCTTATTTTTTTTATCATCACTTGCTAGAAAATAAGGAAGAAGTATTAATCAGAGCCACAGAGGTAGGGGATAAGTTTTTGGTAGACTTTACCCATGAAAACTTACCAAGTCTAGTAAGAGTTCCTTACAACATGCCTTATTATTAAAATAATGAACATGCCTCTTCTAGCAACCTTCTTGCCATATTATTGATTCCATATCAAAACTTTCATATGATTTTTATATGAAAGGGACCCATAGAGGACCATTTGATATAGATGTAGATAACATACTAGATATACCTAAACCTAACATGCAACTTCAAAAACATGACCATGTCAAGTGATCCTCTTATTGAGTTGGCTCATTCAATAGGAGTCTTAATAGAATTTATAGGCTAATAAAATTAGGTTATAGACCCATTTGTGCAAATAAATTTGTCATAAAACATGTTTAATATCCCAACTATCAAAGAAGTATCTTCTAATTCTATGTAGAATAGTGAGCTAAACATAGTGGGCAAGGCATAAGTAATGTCCAATTCAAACCAAAGTGGTGCAAATGCACAAAAAAATAGATAATAACAAAATGTGCCTTTATTCAACACTCTGAGTGGTTCTCAAACTTAGGGGCAAGAACTTCTACCTCCCAACTGCAAAAAACTATCCCTAATCCTCAACTGGCTTATTCTTTTAGTATGCAACCTTAAGAATTAAGTAGTCAAGTAATAACCAATGACATACCTCAAAAAAATGTTGAATGTTACTCCACCCCAATAGGTGAAGACTAACATCCTATAACAATAGGCATAGTCTAATGTACCCACATAACAAAGGCAAAACATTCTACCACCTCAATAGGGGGTAACCAATGTTCTACCTCACCAGGTAATGATGAACATAGCTCTTTTGTTGTAGACCAACATGTCAATGTAAAACCAAATGATGTCTAATCAATAGTGTATAAGTATTGGTCAAATACAAATCTTGAATCTCCAACATGCATCTACTTCCCAATAGGGATTCACACAACTAAGAGGTTCTAATGTTCCATAAGTACTAATTAGGTAAAAATTACATTTTTTGCCAAACATGCCATAAATCCAATGATAGGGCCTTGGTTCATAAGTTCCCCTCAATCAATAAGGTTAGGATAGTCAACAACATGCCCCTATTCAACCTCAATAGGCATAATACAGACACATCCATCCACCTCAACCATAATTTTTCGAAAACTAGGTCCATATATGAAATCTTAACTAAAATATCACACTACAATGCATACCATTTAATTAATCCACCCAAATTCATGTATGCATATTCTTGGCCCATTACCTAATCAAACCAACATTAGACAACAAACCCAGCCTCCACCTTAAGCCAATATTCCCACTATTTTCCTTACACAATAACTACAATAAATGAAGGATGTAATTGCCCTCATCCAAGTTGAAAAACATACCAAAAAGTTCAAGTTAGATGATGTATGTTCTTACCCTTTCAACATGGATTACTTTCAGATACCATTTCCTCTAGGGGATGAACCACCAAAATTCAACAAATATAAGGGGAAAGGTAACCCCAAGGCCAATTTGATAGAATTATTTGTTGTGTGCCAGCCAATGGCCTATAGTGATATATACCTTTTATTGTTGTTTCCAAGAATCTTAGTAGGACAAGCATTAGAATGGTTTTGAAATTGCTTGAGAATTTAGTATTTGATTTTGATGATCTTTTAGACATGTTTGTGCAACACTTTTTCTACAATCTCAAGCACAAGATTTTGCTGGTAGATTTGAATCAAGCCAAATAAAAGGCCAGTGAAAGTTTCACAAGTTATATATAGTGATGTAGAGCCCTTGTAAGCTGATTCACCCATAGTCTACTAGACAAATAACTAGATGTTGTGTTTACCAAAAAATTGCACAATAAGATATCTTACCATTTGGAGTTATAGTGTGCACAAATTTTAAAATAAATCATTGAAAAAGGTTTGTTGATTGAAATATCCCTTATTAAAAAAGGGATAATTAAACTTACCTCATCAAATCAGACCCAAAACTAAAACTAGAATAATGACCAAAATAAAAACCATGTCCAAGCTTAAGCATCATAACCAACCTAGGCAAATAATTATGACAAACCCAAAAATTTTAATTAAAAAAATAATGTTATAGGAAATGGAGTAATCAAGTTGAAACATGTCCAAATGGTTCAAACACCATCTACTTAGCTTATTCCACACATCCAAATTACTCATCACCAACAACCCATTTAGGAAATGCAGCAAGTGTAACAAACACAACCTTTGCCTTTGCAAAAGCCTCCTCTAAGGAGAAATGTGCCTACTAATCACACCTTTGGTGACCTTGGGGAACCCATTTAATCTATGCTTTTCAAGCTTTCCAATGCTAATTTTATTAACTAGCCTATTCCAAAATGGTATCTTGAGGGCATTAACTATCTAGACTAGTATATGCAAAATTAATTTTATGACTATCATTAGGTTAACAACCATAATTTGTGCTATTGTGTGAAAATTAAACATTTGATCAAGAATATGTTGGAAAATAGAGATATAACATTGGTTTAGGGAGATTCCACATCCAATCAAAACTTGGGAATCTATCAAAACCCTTTTCCTCAACATAACAACACCAATAGTGGCCATGACAACAACAAAAATATCAATAACCAAGGAAAAAACAACACAATCAACAACAATAGAACAAGTAATGTCAAACAAATGGATGAAACCAAGGCATAAATGATGCCAACAACCAACAAACCTACAATGCAGTTTCACATGACTGTAAAAAGGTTGGCTATATTGTAGAGGTCATATTAACACCATTTCCATTAATCCAAAACCAAATACCAATCAAATAAGACTATTTCTAACCATTCCCAATAAACCAACCCATGTTGATGATCCTTATTTGACTCAGGACTGCATATAGGCATACCAATAAAAATCTATTCCCACTTTTGGACCTTATATTGATAACTCATTATTATCCCATGACCATGCACAAGTGCACTAATAATTGAGACTTATCCTATCTGGTCCCACTCAACCATTATTTGTTATAAATAATGGTCCTATATCTAATACTTATTGTGCAATCATAACTCAATGGTCAAAGATTACCATCCCTAGCCCATAGCCATGTTAGGGGTACAATCACTGAGAGAGGAGTGAATAAGTAATGACAAACAATCCAATTCAATTTCTAAACCCTTCAAAACCTTAAGCGTTCAATACAAACATTCATGAAGCATACAATATGTTTATAGTAATGAACAATGAAGATAATGTAAGATTACATACACAACACAAGATCTATGTGGGAAACCCTCTTGGGAAATAAAACCCACTCTCAATCCTAAAAACACATGGACTACTTGTCATATAAGATATTACAAACATGAGACTGGTCAAGTCCTTCTGACAAGAATTTAATGAAATACATTTTTCACAAGGAGCACCTACCCCTAGGATTATCAAGTCTTTATGACTGACTGATGGTCAAGTCCTTTTAACTAGATTTAGTGAAACACCTATTTCATATGGAGCACTTACCCCTAAGATGATCAAGTCCTTCTGACTAGCTATTGGTTAAGTTATTTTGACAAAGATGTTGAGCACCATCCAAACACCTATGAAATAAACATCACATGATCACTAATTTCCTACCAATCTAATGGAGATACAATGTATATAAGCTCTCTTCAACTTTACAAACTATATAATCCACACTCTGATCTACCTCTCAAATTAACCACCAAGTTCACAGAAACATCATCTATCATTCACTCATCCTCAATATTTAAACCTATAAGAGCACTATCTTTGACATCAAAAATATAACCTATAGGTCATACACACACTCATCAACTTGCTCTTCTCTACAACCCATCCATTGGGCACACGTTCTTTTTTTCACTCCATAACTCTCACACACACCTCTTCACCTAGGTCTCTCACATCTATTACACAGGCTTAGAAATGATCACATTTGGTTTCACCTTTTATAGAGTCTTCATGTTTAGTAAGATCACAAACTTATTTGTTTTCTACAACACATGCCTTCACCCTTAAGGCATCTAACATGGGTCACCTTTGAGCACAACCCTCTTTCAAATAGGATTAAGTCACCTTTTGGGTCCTATAAAGACCCATTCACCTCTTTGAAACTTCTTCAAGAAAAATAAGAACACAATAACACTATCAGATAAATAGATGCATGCCACATAATATATAGGTCCTCCTTAAGTGATAACAACAATTATAACATCCTTCTGTTAAAGCTCAATTCGCTCAAACAACTTTTTGTGCACACAGACACCATGAACAAACACATAGTCACCATCTACGCCTTTGATCATATTTAATATGATTGATCAAACCTTTATAATCCACACATATGGTATTTAAAGAGTATACAACACTATTTGACAATTATCTTATCTCAAAACATCAAAATACCATCAAGAACAACTCTATTACCCTTCTTGAGTTACTTGCAGAGTATGAACAAACACATAGTCAACTTTGGATCTCAATAACTTTGAATGTACAAAAATTTAGAAATTTAAATGAATATTCTAGATGCACCTTAAATTCCTTGACAACTTTGTGTTTTACACCATGGTCAAATTCTACATATATCAAAAGTTAGATCACAAAAACTATAGACTAATCTTCCCTCACAAATTCAAATTAATCATCACTTGCTAGCAAACAAGAATTAAGTATTAATTAGAGCCACAGAGGTAGGGGTTAAGTTTTTGGTAGACTTTACCCATGAAAACTTTCCAAGTCTAGTAAGAGTTCCTTACAACATGCCTTATAATCACAATAATGAACATGCCTCTTCTAGCAACCCTCATGCCATAGTGTCGATGTTGTATCAAAACCTTCATATGCTTATCATAGGAAAGGTCTTCCTAGAGGACCATATGATACATATGTAGATAGCATACTAGACATACCTAAACCTAACATGTAACTTCAAAAACATTACCATGTCAAGTGATCCTCTTATTGAGTTAGCTCCTTCAACAGGAGTCTTAATGGAATTGATAGGATAAGAAAATTAGGGTATAGACCCATTTTCACAAATAAATTTGGTAGAAAACATGTTTAATAGCCCAACTATTGAAGAAGTATCTTCTGATTTTATGTAGAATAGTGAGCTAAACATAGTGGATAAGGAGTAAATAATGTCCAATTAAAACCAAAGTGGTATAAATGCACAAACAACTAGCCAATAATAATATGTGCCTTTAGTCAACACCATGAGCACTTCTCAAAATTAGGGGCAAGAACTTCTACCTCCCAACCACAAATAACTATCTATAATCCTCAACTAGCTTATTTTTTGAGTATGTAACCTTAAGAATTAAGTATTCAAGCAATAACCAGTTCCATACCTCAACAAACCATGATAAAAAATAATCCACCCCAATAAGTGAAGACTAACATCCTAAAACAATAGGCACAGTCTAATGTACCCACATAGCAAAGGCAAAACATTCTACCACCTCAACAGGGGGTGACTAATGTTCTACCTTAGTAGGTAATGATGAACATACCTCTTATATCATAGACCAACATGTCAATGCAAAACAAAATGATGTATGCATATTCCTGGTCCATTCCCTAATCAAACCAACATTCCAAAACAAACCTAGCCTCCATCTCAAGCCAATATTCCCACTAGTTTCCTTGCACAAGAACTACAATAAATGAAGGATGTAATTGCCCTCATCTAAGTTGAAAAGCAAACCAAAAAATTCAAGTTGGATAATGTGTGTTTTTACCCTTTCAACATGGAGTACTTGAAGATACCATTTCCTCTAGGGTACAAACCACCAAAATTTAACAAATATAACCCAAGGCCAATTTTATGGAATTATTTGTTGTGTGCTACCTAGTGTCCTATAATGATATATACATTTTATTGTTGCTTCCAAGAATCCTAGTAATAAAAGCATTAGAATGGTTTTTGAAATTTCCTAAGAATTTAGTATCTGAATTTAATGATCTTTTAGACAAGTTTGTGCAACACTTTTCCTACAATCTTGAGCACAATATTTTTTTGGTAGATTTAAATCAAGCCAAATAGAAGGCCGGTGAAAGTTTTACAAGTTATCTATAGTGATGAAGATCTCTTGTATGTTGATTCACCCATAGTCTACTAGACAAACAACTAGATGTTGTGTTTACCAAATATTTGGACAACAAGATATATTACCATTTGGAGTTTCAGTGTGCACACTTTTTTAAAGAAATCATTGACAAAGGTTTGTTGATTGAAATATCCCCTGATAACAAAGGGATCATTAAACTTACCTCATCAAATTAGAGCCAAAACTAAAACTATAATAATGACCAAAATCAAAACCAAGTCCAAGATTAAGCATCATAACCAGCCCAGGTCAATAATTATGACAAACCCAAGAAGTTAAATTGCATCAAGAATGTTGTAATAAATGGATTAATTGAGTTACAACATGTATAAATGGTTCAAACACCATCTTCTTAGCCTATGCCACATATCCAAATTACTCATCACCAATAACCCATTTAGGAAATGCATCAAGTGCAATAAATGTAACAACCTTTGCCTTTGCAAAACCCTCCTCCAAGGATAAATGTTCCTACTCATCACATCTTTGGTGACCTTGGGGAACCCATTGAATCTATGTTTCACAAGTTTTAAAATACTAATTTGATTAACTGGCTTATTCCAAAATAGTATCTTGAGGGCATTAAATATCTAAACTGGTACATGCAAAATGAATTCTACGAGTATCATCAGGTTAATGACCATAATTTGTGTTATTATGTGCAAATTAAATATTTGATCAAGAATATGTTAGAAAATAGAGAGATAAAATTGGATCAAGGAGATTCCACATCTAATCAAAACCTAGGAATCTATCAAAACTATTTTCCTCAACATAACAACCAATAATAACACCAATAGTGGTCAGGACAACAATAATAGTATTAATAGCCAAGGAAAAACCAACACAATAAACAACAATATAACAAATAATGTCAAAAAAATGGATGGAACCAAGGCCAAAATGATGCCAAAAGCCAATAGATCTACCATGCAGTGTCACATGAATATAACAAGGTTCTAGGCCATATTGTAGAGGTCATCTTAACACCATTTCCATTAATCCAAGACCAAATACCAATCAAATAAGATCATTGCTAATCATTCCCAATAAACCAACCCATGTCGGTGATCCTTATTTGACCTAGGATCACATATAGGTATACCAACAAAAAGGGATTCCCACTTTTGGACCTTAAATTGATAACTCATTGTTAGCCCATGACCATGCACAAGTACATTGATAACTAAGACTTATCCTATTTATCCCCCATCCACCATCATTTGTTAGAAATAATGGTCCTGTATCTAATCTCAATTATGTAATCACAACTCGATGGTCAAAGATTACCATCACAGGTCCATAGCCATGTTAGAGGTAAAATAACTGAGAGGGGGGGGGGGGTGAATTAGTGGTGACAAACAATCCAATTCAATTTACAAACCCTTCAAACACTTAAGCATTCAATATAACCATTCATGAAGCATATAATATGTTTATATCAATGAACAATGAAGATAATGTAAGATCACACACACAACACAAGATCTATGTGGGAAACTCTCTTGGGAAATAAAACCCACTCTCAATCTTGCAAACACATGGATTACTTATCATATAAGGTATTACAAACATGAGACTAGTCAATTCCTTCTAACTAAAATTTAGTGAAATACCTATTTCATAAGGATCACCTACCCCTAGGATTATCAAATCCTTCTAACCACCTGATGGTTAAGTCCTTTTTATTGGATTTAGTGAAACACCTATTTCACAAGGAATACTTGCCCCTAAGATGATCAAGTCCTTCTGAGCACCTATTGGTCAAGTTATTTTGACCAAGATGTTGAGCAACCTCCCAACACCTTGAAATGAACATCTCCTAATCACTAATTGTCTACCAATCTAATAGAGATACAATGTATATTATTTCTCTTTAACTCTACACACTACACAATCCACACTTTGATCTACCTCTCAAATCAACCACCAAGTTCACATAAACATTACTATTCTTCACTCATCCTCAATCTTTAAACCTATAAGAGTTCTATATTTGACATCATAAATATATCCTATAGGTCATACACACACTCATCAACCTACTCTACTCTACAACCCATCTATTAGACACACACTCTTTCCTTCACTCCATAACACTCACACACACCTCTTCAGCCAAGTTTCTCACATCTATTACACAAGCTTAGAAACCGTCACATTTGGTTTCATCTTTTATAGAATCTTCATGTTTATTAAGATCACAAACTTCCTTGTTGTCCACAAGACATGTCTTCATGATTAAAGCATGTAATATGGGTCCTCCTTAAGTGATAAAATACATCACAACACCCTTATACTAAAGCTCAATTCACTCAAACAACTTTCTATGCACATAATCATCATGAATGAACACATAGTCACCTTCTAAGATTTTGATCATATTGAATATGATTGATCAAACCTTCATAATCCACAAACATGGTCCTCATGGAGTCTAAAACTCTATTTAACAATTATATTATCTTAAAACATCAAAATACTATCAATAAAAACTCTATTACCCTTCTCGAGTTACTTGTAGAGTATGAACGGACACACAGTCAAATTTGGAGCTCAATAAATTTGTGTACAAAAATTTATAAATTCAAATGGATATTTATAGATGTGCCTTAAATTCCTATACAAATTTTATTTTTAAAACATGGTCAAATTCTACATATATCAAAATTTATATCACAAAATCTATAGACTAGTCTTCTCTCATAAATTCTATTATTTGAATTCTAATGGTCATTGAGCAACTGTTAATCTTCAAACACTTAGTTAACATCTCATACCCTTTCATGGCTTGAAAAAATATGCATCATCGATCTTACTTGAAATTAACTTGGTCTTTACCTTTACCCACTATTAAACTTTGAACATGTTGAACTTATCTTGTGCACCCTTTTAAATTTTACTAAATGCACACCATCAATTTCCATAGATTAATTGGGTCTTTATATTACAACACTCACTCTTAGATATTGCTCAAAACTCTCAATATTATGACACTTGGCACCATCACATGCCTTATAAACACTTTAATTATAGTCCATGCACTTGTTCTACTTGGAAATCTCATGTGTATTATTGATTCTTTGACTTATCCCACACCGTTGATCTTTGTCAGTATGAACCACCACTCACCATTTATCTTCTATCAGACTAGCGAGATTGTGACACTTGTCACTTACACATGCAACCTTTGACATGTTGAACTCACACACATCATTTATCTCAATATTTAAAATTAATTACTCACCATAAGATCTTTTATACCAATGACCTCAGTCTTTGATGTGGTTAAACCTGATGGTCTGTGACCCATCACAGTCCACTAGAGCAACTTTGAAGCTTTATAACTTGATCTAGACAAGACTTCAAGTCTCCAAATTTTTAGGGTATCTTATTATAACTATATAAAACATATTAATGTAAAAATTTGACCATAAATTAATTTATAAGTACCTAAAATAAATGCACAAACTAGTTGGTTCATCCATATTTGCATGACGTGCAGTGATGGTCTGGCTAATTATAGAAACTACTGCAATTTGCCTAGAAGTCAAACTTTAAAATTTAATAGATTTTATTTTACCTAATCACAATAAATAAATTTTTTTAAAAAATAACTTGGGAATAATTTTATGACACCTATATGACCAAAACCCCCTAACTCATCCATACATGTTAATGGTGATGTCAGTAAATTGCCTACTCAAATTTTTCTGCCACTAGAACCAAAATGTCTAGATGAAAAATATGAACTCCCAGATGAAATAAACTCATGAAAATGAGAATTAAAAACATATAATACCTATTATGGGACCTCTTTTATATCCTCAAATCACCATACTCATCCCTAAACATCCTTAATCATGCCAAAATTAAAGATCAACCAAACCTACTTCAAGCATATTAGGATAAACACACTACACACTTTGTCATTAACAATTAAAATATCAAGATAGTTCATACACTCACCTATACACATACATTAAATCATTGAAAAATATACAATAATATCCCCTTTTGTCATTGATGTCAACACCCATCGTATAACTCACCTTCCTTCTCTTTCTTCAAGCACTTTCATAATAAGAATCTTCTCCCCCTTTGACACATTGATAAAGTGGGCACAAAATAATATTTAAGACCTAAAAATATAACCAATAGGAGATGAAAACCTTATAAACATGATATAAACTCCCCCTTACCTTGATCCTACCCCTTCTTCTATTTATAACTTCCTTGTGCTACATGCCAACACTCTATTTAACAAAGCACTACAACTAATGAAGAAATAGCTCACAAAAACACTTAAATATGATGGAAATAACCAATAAAAAATCTAAGAGGGACTCCCACTAATATATTTGAGACATTTATCCTCTTGATGATCTTCAGATCTTCACACACCATGAAGAACCACCACCAAGCTTACTAGCCTTCTCTCTCAAGCCACCTCAAGGAACACCAAAAAAACTTCATGCCACTCAAAAAATATAAAAAATGCTCTAATACAACTTGAGAAGTCACCTTTAAATACTCATGCCTTTATTTTTTGGATAAACTAAGTAAAAACATAAAATATCCACACTAGGCTTGTCTAGACTCCTTGTAGCCCTACCTAGAACTTGTAGAGCCAAAATTTTTTAGTAGATATACTTTCAAGAACTAAAAATTTATATCTAAATCACTCTCATATACACCCTTAATCACACAAATTTTCATCACTTAAATCCTCCTTTGAAACATACTTCATTCACAAATCTACTAGCTAATTAGGCCTCTATTTTGACAAAAACTTGAATAATTTGAAAAAAAAACCTTAAAATTATGTGAATCATGATTTGGCCCATTAAAATTATTAAAAATCATAATACCTCAACTCATAATGGAAACCACTTTTATAGCATAGCCCAAAACTCTAGAATTTTAAAATAAGCAAGGTCAACAAACCTCCTTTTGGTCAACACCCACCTCTAAAACTTCTTGCATACTTGGAGACAATCATAAAAAACTTATATACCAAGATTTGAGACTTCATACTTTATGAACCTTGAATTCCTATACCATGGCTTTGATCTAGACAAGAAAAATAAAACTAGGAGCACATAAAAACCTCTAAAAGGCATAAACAAGATCATCAAGACATAAAACCACCTGGAATACATCACAAATAAGTGCATAAACTTTTTTGAGCACCAAAATCTTCTTAAAATTCTATCAATCTCATTATGCCCCATGTTAATCTTGCAAACACTGTATACACAACAAAAACACCTTATGACATCATTCTAACCTCATCAAAGAATTTTTCCCATCTTGACACACCAAATCAAACTAGAAACACACACTCTTGACTTATAGGACCTTATAAAGAACACCATATCAACACTTGATTCTCCACTAAAAGGAGTATCTTAAGAAGCATAGATAGAGACCTCTTCTACACCATAATGCTCTTAAAACAAAGTGAAGCCAGGAGTGGCCCACATCTCCTCAATAACATTGGAATCCTTTTATAGATATAAAACTTCTTGATCTTGTTCTCCTTAGTCTAAAATTTAACAACTTTTTCCTTTTCTACATCACTCACTTTCTCTTCTATGATAGGATATACAACATTTGGAGAAACTATGGAATCATGACATACCTTGATCACTGAAATATCTTCTTTGTATTAAAAAAAAATACCTTAAGACATTGATAACATAGGAACCAAGCTTGAAACTTGATCACACACAACAAGTTGCTTATCAGCATCTAAATACACCTCATAACTAGCCTCAACTAGAACTTTGGTCTTCTCCTTGAGCTTGGTCTCTTCATTCACAACATGAGAAAACAATGATAGATGTTGGCACTCTCTAACTTATATAACATTCTCCACCATATCAAACATATTACTTGGACATGTAGACTCATGATGGCTCATATTTACCACCTTTGGTTTCCATGAGTTAACATGCCTTCTTTATTCTAAGAGCCTAATTAAACCTATTTTATCTTATAGGTCTTTGCTTATACAATCTAGAAATGTGACCTCTCTATTGATAGTTGAAGAACACTATACCACTTGAAATAATCTTATCCTACCTTTCTTGATTAGAACAAAATCTTGTAATATGTCCATTATTTTCACAATTGAAACAAACTATTCCTTTTGAGGAAGATTCACCTTATCTTAGCTTATTTGTAAAATTCTTAGTAAAATGTCCTTCATCAAGACAACTAAAGCACTTAACTTTGATCACACCTTTTGACTGATGAACCCCATCATAGTTCCATGCAAACTCATTTCTAATAGGTCTCTTGCATTCTTTAGCTATATGCCTAAACTAATTACAAGTGTAATAATAAGCATTAAAACTTGTATACCTCATGTCATTTGGTTGTATGATCTGATTTGTCTTCAATATGCCATCATCTTTATTCCTTGACTGATTCTTGACCTTCAAGGTCTGATTTACATTAGTCTTCATCTTGTCTTGAGTTGTATTTTCTAGTTCTTATTTACATCCAAGACTAGTTCTATCACTTGCATGACTTTTACCACTCAAAATATTATCTAGATCACTTGAGATCTTTTAAAATCTCATAAATGATTTCATCTTACTATATATCTTCTCTAACTCAACTTTTAATGACTCATTTTCAATTACATACCTTGAACATTCATCTTCTTTAACTTTCAAGTTTGTAGATAGAATTTCTAATTGATAACTAAGATGCTTTACTATATCTTCATGCTCATTGATGTATTCATTCATTATTGATTCATACACACTAAATTTCTCTTCATAGTCCTTGATTTGAGACTTTATCTTCTTGTTAATCTTCTTCTCAATCTTCAGCTCTTCAAGAGCATTCATTAGTTCAATCTCATAGTCCACCTCATATTTATCATCTGAATCACTCCAAGTAGACTCCTTTTGATATGAAAAACTTCCTTCATCAACCATGAATAGGGATCTATCTTCAACAAGACCATCATATTCATTATCATATTCTGATTCATTGTCTCCACTCTCATATGATGAGTTACAATCTTCTTTGGTGTAAAGACTCTTCTTGTCCTTGAAGTACTTCTTATTGTTATCAAACCTTTTGATTCCTTTCTTCCTCTTATTAGACTTGTATGTATTTTTGTCCTCATCTTGATCTTCACCATGCTATTCATCATAATTCTTATTATTCATATGAGGGCACTTGTTAGCAAAGTGTCCTAATTCTCCATAATTAAAACAATTTAAGGGTATTTTACCCTTTTATTTGCCTAAAACTATTTTCAATTTCCTTGTAAATAAATCAATTAATTCATCTTCATCAATATCAGATGTGCTATCCTCCTTGATTTTCTTACCTTGGAACTTCTTCTTTGGCTTCATTTCTGTCTTGAATGTTGCTTCTTTCTTTGGTGATTTATCATCATCTAATCTCATCTCATCTCATAGGCAATAATAATTCCATGAAATTCATCCATCTTCAACCAAGTAAGATCATGAATTTATTCTAAATCAAATACTTTAAAATCAAACTTAAGAGAGAGAGACCTTAATACCTTTTGAACTATAGTATCTTCTTCAATCTTCTCTCTAAGACCTCTGCTAATGCTCACAATCTCATCAACTCTCTGTAGAAAGTATGCCACAAAATCTTCTTCCTTCATCTTAAGACTCTCAAATTATCTTTGATGAGTCTACAAATTTACCAACTTAACCTTTGAATATCCTTCATAAATAGTCTTCAATTTATTCCACATTTATTTGGTAGATATGCAATGGATTACCTTGGTGTATTCAGTCTTTAAAAGACCACAAGTGATAGCATTCATTGCCTTATAATTGTTCTCAAAGAACTTCTTATCTACAACATTGGATGGAGAAATAGTAGGTATAGAATAACCATCAACAAAAAATTAACAAGTATCAAATCCTATGGACATGATGTAGGTCCTCATCCTTGCACTCTAAAAATCACAATTTATATCCATTAAACATTTGTGCTTGCTTAGTGGGAAAACCTCCTTGTATTTAATGGCTACCCATTTTCTACCTTGGATCTTCTTCAAGTTGTCAAGCCTTTACCAAAGGATCAGCTATGATACCAATTGTTAGAGGTACAATCACTAAGAGGGGGGAGGTGAATCAGTGATGACAGACAATCCAATTCAATTTCCAAACCCTTCAAACACTTAAACATTTAATACAACCATTCATGAAGCATACAAGATGTTTATAGTAATGAGAAATGAAGATCATATACACAACATAAGATCTATGTGGGAAACCTTATTGGGTAATAAAACTCACTATCAAGCCTATAAACACATAGACTACTTGTCCTATAAGGTATCATAAACATGAGATTGGTCGAGTTCTAACCAAAATTTAGTGAAACACCTATTTCACAAGGATCACCTACCCCAAGGATGATTAATTCCTTCTGACCACCTGATGGTCAAGTCCTTCTGACTAGATCTAGTGAAATACCTACTTCACAAAGAGCACCTACCCCTAAGATGATCAAGTCCTTTTGACCACCTATTGGTCAAGTCCTTCTGACCAAGATGTTGAGATCCCTCCCAACACCTATGAAATGAACATCTTATGATCACTGATTGCCTACTAATCTGATAGAGATACAATGGACATTATCTCTCTAAATCTGCACACTCATAGTTAACACTTTGATCTACCTCTCAAATCAACCACCAAGTTCATATAGACATCATTTATCCTTCACTCATCCTCAATATTTAAACTTGTAAGAAAAATATCTTTGACATCAAAAATATAACTTATAGGTCATACACATAGTCATCAACCTACTTTGCTCTATAACCCATCCATTGGTCACACACTCTTTCCTTTGCTCCATAACTCTCATACACACCTATTCACCTAGGTCTCTCACATCTATTTCACAATCCTATAAACCATCAAATTTGGGTTCACTTTCTATAGAGTCTTCATTTTTATTAAGATTAAAACCTTCTTTGTCAACCATAACACATGCCTTCATCGTTAAGGCATCTAACATGGGTCACCTTTAAGCACAACCCTCTTTCAAATATGCCTAAGTCACATTTTAGGTCCTATGAAGACCCATTCACCTATTTGACACTTCTCCAAGAAAATTAAGAACAAAGGAACACTATCAGATACATGGACCCATGACACACAATCTATAGGTCCTCTTTAAGTGATAAAAAACATCACAACACCCTTAAATCTCAATTCACTCAAACAACTTTATATGTACACAATCACCATGAATAAACACATAATCAACTTCTAAGCCTTTAATCATATTGAATATGATTGATCAAACCTTCATAATCCACATAGATGTTCCTCATGGTGTCTTAAACACTCTTTGATAGTTATCTTATCTTGAAACATTGAAATACCATTAAGATCAATTATATTACCCTTCTTGGGTTACTTGTAGAGTATGAATGAACACATATTAAACTTTAAAGCTCAATAACTTTGACTATAAAAATATCTAGACCTTTAAATGAATATTTATAGATGTGCCTTGAAGTCCTCTATAACTTTCATTTTTACACCATGGTCAAATTCTACATATATCAAAGGTTATATCACAAAAACTATAGATTGGTTTTCCCTCACAAATTCAAATATTTGATTCCAATGGTGACTGAGCAACTGTTATACTTTAAACACTTAGTTATCATCTTGTGCCCTCTCATGGCTTAAAAATATATGAATCATCAATATTATTCCAAAGTATCTCTATATTTACCTTGAATCACTATTCAAATTTGAAAATTTTGACCTTATCTCATGTACCCTTGCAAATTTAGATAAATGCACATCGTTGATCTTTGAGAATTAATTAGGTCTTTATCTTGCAGTGCTCACTATTATATCTTGCTCAAAATTCTTGATATTATGACACTTATCACCCTCACATTAATTTTGAAAAATTTAGTAATAGTCCATGTGATTTTTCCACTTAGTAGTCTCACATGCATTATTGACTCTTTGACTTGTCCTACACCATTGATCTTTGTTAGTACAAACTGCCGCTCACCATTGATCTTCTATCAGACTAACAAGATTTTGACACTTGTCACTTACATGTGTAACCTTTAACATGTTAAATTCATGCACACCATTGATATAAATATGTATGATTAAGTACTCACAATTTAATCTTCTAGACTAATGACCTCAGTATTTGATGTGGTTAAACTTGACGTTCTCTGACCCATCACAGTTTGCTAGAGCAACTTTTAAGCTTTATAACTTGAGCTAGACAAAACTTCAAGTCTCCAAATTTTTAGGGTATATTATTGGAACTATACAAAAAATATTCATTTAGAACATTGACCATAAATTGATTTCTACATACCTGCAATAAATGCACAAACTTGCTAGTTCATCCATATCTATATGACGTGCAGTGACCTATCTGGCTAAGTATAGAAACTATTGTAATATGCCTAGAAAGCCAAATTTAAACCTTAATAAAATTTTCTAAACTTAATCACATGACCTAAAATTTAAAAAATAGTAACTTGGGACTAATGTGATTATACCCATATGGCCAATTCCCCTTGACTCATCCATACATGGTAATGGTGATGTTAGCAAACTGCCTACTCAGATTTTTCTTCCACTAGACTCAAAACATATAAATGAAAACTATGAACTAACAGATGAAATCCACTCATGAAAAAAGCATAAAAAGCATATAATACCTATTATAGGACCTATTAATAGCCTTAAATCACCATACTAGTCCCTAAACATCCCTAACCATGCTAAAATTGAAGATCAACCAAGCCTACTTCAAGCATATTAGGATAAGCACATTACACACTTTGTCATTAACACTTAGAATATTAATACATTTCATCCACTCACCTGGACACTTCCATGAAATCACTAAAAAATATCCAATAATCCATTTTCCTTTCCACCCATCCAACCAACCATTTTGGCTAGGAACAAGCCATTTACCATTATTCAAGAAAGGACATTTGATATTATGGAACATTTGTAGAATATGCCCACACAAATATCCATTTTGGATTTGTTGTATACATTCAAAATCCATAAGAACATATTGACTAAGTTCCTTGGATAATCCCATGTTCCTAATGACATATCTCTTAAAAAAATTCAAGATTTAGTTGGACACTTAGATCCAAGCCAGCAATTAATCTTGAACCAAAGTGATATGTCATCCCTTGGCCTACTACATAATAATCAATTATACATAAAATTTGTCATAATGTGGCATAAATTGAAATGTGCCATCATAAATAATAGATTGGGCCTAAATATTATGTCTCTAAAGCTCATCAAGCTTCTTGGGTACACTACAATTGATCTTTAACCAGAAATGATCATGATCAAAGCCTTTGACAATAAAAAGCAAGAATCATAGGGCACTATTAGCTTACTAGTTGTCATTGGGCATTTGACCCATGATACCTTATTACATGTTTTAGACATAGAATTATCATAAAATATGATTTTGTGTAGACCTTAGATAAATGAGATTCATGTAATCCCATCAACATTGCACTAGTATATCAAATTTCCCCATTCAAGTATGGAGGTTACTATCCATGGATATTTACAACCATACAAACATTATAAACATTTATAGGTCGAGTACCAAAGCTATAACTATTATTTTAGCTTGAATATAGTTACTAAGAAGGAAAATGGGAAAGAAATACTTGTTGATTAACTAGAGTCTAATTATATTGACCCTAATACCCTTGATTCACTTTCCCACATGCTACTTCTTGAAATGTATAATCATTATACCATCTTAGATAATGGGCCAAGATAATATTTGACCCATAATACCATCCACATTACCAATATTCCATAGAATCCCATGTCCTTTGGAATACCTAAGGCCAAACCACCTTGTATGGAATAACAACAAAAGGGTACAGGCAAACTTCATAGTCCAACACCTATTATTTTCATACCGACCTCTGGCCAAGAATAAGACCCATTTGCAGATGATGAATCTTGGTTGTATAATGACAAAATGTATGGCTATTACCTAAATGCAAAGTATCCCATTTTGAATCAAATCATGAAGAGGCATGCCTATGAAGGAGGAGGCATTGGGATAAATCAACAAGGTCCATTTGAGCCACTTTCTACCATTTGATATAAAGGAATATAGGGACTTAGATTTAAACTGCCTAGGGGTGACCCCATATACCTTATTCATATTCCAATGCTAATAATAAGTGATGATGATGTTGACAGTGAAGTAGTGTCTGATCATAGCCCTTTCAATGACTTAGCCAATACTAATTTTTTAAACACTAATACCATTTATACCCTTCAACCAATTATTCACCATAATCCACTTCCATTATATTATCCTTAACTAATAGACTAGGACCAACAAGAATCAACAATGCCAGTTGACAAGTTTCAAAATGATGGGGCCTTCTATGATTTCCTTGGCCTAAGGGACAATGTTCCATTGGGAGACCACAAATAAGGGTTCTTAATTAAGTTAGATCCTGCATCCTATTTTGGAGAGCAAGTGAATACCCTTAGCCATAAACAACTAAATAAAACATTGAGGTCCCAAAGTGAAAACCTATTTGAGGTGATTTTAGACTAGGGAAATAGTAAAGATAAAGGTCACTCTAGTCATGAAAACTTGTTTTAGGCACTACTAGATGGGGATGTTTAACCTTCCTCAAACATAGCTCAGGAGAACACCAATGATGAACTTTCCTATGGGACTGAGTTTAGTCTTGAACAACAACATGGTTTTGATCAAATCATCCAAGAGTTTCCAACTATATTTGTCATATGGACATCTATACCATTGGGGGATTTTGATTCATCATGCCTAAGAGAAATTAAAGAGCTAGTCCTAAAAGATGACTCTATGGTCATAGGATAGTTTAAATATTTATAAACCATTCTGTAAGATGGTTCAACCCTTCTAGTCGAGGACATAATAGAATTTCACATTAGGAATCCAAATGACCCAAAATAGATCAAATTAGGCATGTCTCTCACTAAGGAAGAATGTGAAGTATTTTCATCCCTTTTGAGGGAATTTGTTAATATATTTGCATGGGGCTATTCTGACATGCCAGATTTGGACCCAACCTTAGTTTTACACCACCTTGAGGTATATCCTAATGCTAAACCTATTAAACAAAAATTGTTTATGATGTATCCTCGCATTATTGTATTAGTAAAGAAAGAGTTGGAAAATCTCTTCGAAGCAAGATGCATTCGACCAATCAACTACTTAGAGTGGATCTCAAATATTATAGTGATTAATAAGAAGATAAAAGGAATTAGAATCTGTAATAATTTTAGAGACATCAAAATAATCTACTCCAAGGATGACTTTCCTATGCCGAAGATTGAAATTATTTTTAACTCCACAGTGGGCTATGAAATTTTTTCACTAATGGATGGATTCTCAAGTTACAACCAAATCTAAATTACACTAGAAGACCAACATAAAACAACATTCACCACTCCATGGGGAACATTATGTTATCAAGTTATTCCATTTAGTCTCAAAAACTCTGGGGACACCTACCAAAGAGCCATGACCATCATATTTCATGATATGATGAATGATATTATTGAATATTATGGCAATGACATACTAGGAAAATCAAAGACTAGGGCTGATCATCCAACATCACTAAGGAGGATATTTGAGAGACTATGTGAATACAAAGTCCATCTCAACCATAATAAGTGTATTTTTGGTGTTTATTCAAGGGAATTACTTAGATTTATTATGTCTTGTATGGGAATTGAAGTTGATCCAAATAAATTATGAACCATAATAGAGATGCCACCACCAACCACTTTGAAGTAGCTCTGCAATTTCTAGGAAAAAATCCAGTTTATTAGATGCTTCATATCTCAATTGGACAAGTGTCATATTTAAACACCTACTAGAGAAAGGTGTCATATTTAATTGGGATGATAAATGCCATAAATATTTTCAATTCTTGAAGGATTATCTAAAAAATCCACCTATTTTATTGCCACCAATACCAGGAAAATTGCTCTTGTTATATCTATCAGCTACAAATAATGCCTTGGGGGCACGTCTAGATCAAAATGATGTAATGGAAAGGATAATTATGTGTACTATTTAAGATATACACTAGTCACGTATGAGCACATTTATACACCCATTAAAAAATCCTATTTAGCTATGGTATTCACATCTCAAAAACAACATCATTACATGTTGAACAATAACACCATGGTTATTTCAAAATTAGATCCACTCAAGTATCTACTATCCAAAATAGATTTATAAGGTTGCATGGCCAAATGGATCATGCTTTTCAATGATTTTGAGATAGATTATATCAACCAAAAATATATCAAGGGGAAATTTATTATAGATCAGCTTGTTGAAGCACCCCTTATAGATACAAAGCTATTAACCTTCCAATTGCTAGATGAATCTATTATGAACATCATTGAAACAGCCCTTGAGGATTAGTACTAGAAGTTATATTTTTATGGATTAAGGGCATGACTTTTGTTTATTACACCATAGGGGGATCTAATCCCTAAATCATTCTGGATCAACTTTTCTTATACCAAAAACATGGCCAAATATGAAGCACTCATTTTAGGACTTCAATAGGTAGTATAATGAAACATAAAACATCTAAAGGTTTATGTTTATTCTTAGTTAATCATCAATCATGTTACAAACCATTTTTAGACCAAGGATGATAAGATGGTCCCATACAAGGCCATAGTCAACACTCTCAAATAGTAGATTATTGATTTATTGTTTGAACATATACCAAAAGACAAAAATAGAAAAATTGATGTCATGGCCACCATTATATATATGATTCATCATATAGATACTACCAAATAATACCAATTTCTCATTGAAAATTTACTAACACCAATTCATGAACCTTCAACTGTCACAGTGATCTGTGATATTGTTGGTCCTAGCTCTATTTGGTATTTAGACTTATACACCTACTTCATGATCAAATTATACCACTTGACCTATGTTTCAAATAATCTAAAGCCTTAATCCACCATACCACCTATTATACCTTATTCAGACCAACTCTATACCACTATAGTTTTGATGGAACTTTGCTTCATTATTTAACTTCATTAAAATCTAGACTAACATTATGGGAAGTTCACAAAGTAATATGTGGATCCCACATAATCAAGGTAGTCCTATCCAAAAATATCTTGCATATTAGGTGCTATTGGCCAACAATGGATGTAGATGTAGCTACATATGTCAAATGGTGCGACAAATGTAAATGTATGCTAATTTGATTCATGCCCTAGCCAAGACTTTGTAACCAATGTTGACACCATATCCATTTGCTATATGGTGGCTCAATCTCATTTGGAAGATAAACCCCACCTCATCTGATAGCCATAAACATATCCTTACCACCACATAATATTTCACTAAGTGGGTTGAAGTTATACCCCTCACTTACGTGATTGGAAAGCAAATTTTGAAATTCATATTTAACCATCTCATTTTTTGCTATGGTATCCACTCTAACATTATATATAATTATGGTGGATCATTAAAGAACAAGGATGTTGAATCACTATATTTTAAATATAGTATTAAACAACATTTTTCCATGGCACATTAGTCATAAGTTAATAGCTAGGGAGAAGCATCTAACAAAACCATTATCAACATCCTTAAAAATATTATCAATGATGTCAACCGTAATTGGTACCTTCAAATATTTCATGCCCTCTAGGCATACCATACCAATCACCATACTCCAATAGGAGCTGCTCCATTTTCACTTGTTTATGGCATTGAGGCCATTCTTCCCATTGAGGTTGAGTTACCTTCTTTGTGAATCTCTTTGATACATGTCCTAGATGATGAAGATTATCTAGTAGCTCACCTACAAGAGCTAGATTTACTTGATGAGAAACATTTATCCATAGTCAAAAATCTTCAATCATACCACAACCAACTTTGTGGTCACTACAATCAACATGTTAAACACAAAGAATTTAAACTTGGTGATGTTATTCTTAACTAAAACCAAAATAATACCACAACCTAGAATAAACATAAAGGCAAGTTAAAACCCAATTGGTTAGGTCCTTTTATCATTATGAGAAACTATGGAGTTATAACATACAAGCTCATTACACCATATGGGGATGAACTTGATGAGTTGATGAAAATTATACACCTTAAGTGTTACTTTGCTTGTGAGACTCAGTGTATTGTCTATGAGGCCCATTTAAATTATACCATAATATCAAATTTATTATTTGTGACATACCATTGTATCAATTTATCACTCCACCATTCTGTTATACCATACCTTTTCTATTAATCAAGTTATTTTCAACCCCTGTACCTAGCATGTTTGACCATGGTTCCATTCCGTTGGTTACAAGGTTGCTTTTAGCACAAATATTTAGATCAATTTTTAGCAATTATTTCAAGTTTTATAGATAGAATCCATATTTTGGAGTAGTATGATATATGTTTGGTAGTTGCATCCTTCATTTCTTATTTTTTTCTCTACCACATGTTCCTAATTATAACCGCCTTTGGATAAATCAATGTCTCACTATCATGCTACTAATTATAACTACCTATGAGAAAATTAGTATCATTGACTTATGCCCTTATTTCCTAATTATAACCACCTATGAGAAAATTAGGGGCAACACTTATTTATCATGCCTTGAAGTAGAACCTAGCCATGCCTATGCCATACTATGCCATTTGCCAACTTTACCTATTTTGTTTGAATTAGATGTTATGATAGTTAGATTCCTCCGTTGTAAGGTAGAACTATACTGACTTGAGGTCCCATCTTAGGACTATGTAGGTAGTACTCGATATTCATTGAGGTTAGCTCAGTCACCCTTTTCCATGCTCTCACCATTTTATGAGCAATTTAGTTTCAATGCTATCACCATTTTATGAACAACATAAGCAATGCTCTCACCATTTTTAAAGCACATTTAAGTTTGAATGCTCTCACCATTTTTTGAGCTTATACTATTTAGTATTTTTTCATTCTCAATGGAGTTTAGATGCTCTAAAAATTCTAAAAACATTTGTAAAAATATTTAAAAAATCCAATACCCATTGACCACTTCTTTGCCTTAAGGATTCTGGGAACCCTCACTAAGTCACAAGAAACCACTTGTAATTTAGTTTCCCCATCCTTATAGGCCTTTTATCCCATGATCTCACCATTTTATGAATTCATTCCCATATTATTCTATCACATTCATCATGTTTGTTCTTATCATCATTTTTTCTATCCCATTTCCTAGGAGAACTACATTTAGCCTAAATATTTTATTGGATATTACATCCATAAACCTATGCAGGTAACATCCAATTGCCTAATGCATCTAGAGATATTACAACCACCCCCTTCCTTTTCTTCTATTCCCACATTTTTTTTGTCTCCTATAGTCTAGGGGCAATGTTCATCATCTTGTTTATGTTGTGTTATTTATACTAACATTATAATTAACCATTATTTGTTTTTATTTTTTTTCTTTTTCTTTATTTGTTTTTGTTTATTCTTTATTTTTGGTGTTTTTTATTATTTGTTTGTCTACCTATTTGTTTTTTTTCTTTTTGTGCCTTTATTCAGTCTATGTGCATTCATTAGGTGATTCCTTACACTTTATTTTTGAATCCATCTATAATCATGTTTCAACATTATCATAATGGTTTTTCTCATTGGTGAATTATTTTCAATTGAGTATTGGATCGGGCATCAGTCCATAAGCATATTTTGGCCAAGTTATCATGGTATTCTATCATGATGCCTACCCTAATGTGCTATAAAAAAAATCTTGAGGAGTTTACATGGTAATGAAACAATGATATATCTCCTTGGCACTGGTAAAATTCCTGATCTAATCTAAATTATATCCTAACTAGAGTAATTAAATAATGGAAAAAAAATTCTCCTTGCTAGTTTAGACAAACATCTCCCTACTAGCAAGTTGCTCAAATTCATTTTTATTCTCTATACCAATTTGTCATCATCATGTTTTCCACTATCAAGGTAAAATTCTTATAACTACCTCTGGACAAACCATTATATACCATCCCACTTACATTACCAATGATTCTAACTACCTTTGGGAAAATCATTATGTTTCCAACCATTTGAAGGTTGATGATTTTAGGCACCTTTGGGAAAATAATTCTCTTTATTTTATCTATTTGGGACATGTTTTTATCCTACCAATTATTATAATTGCCTATTGGCAAATCATTGTTTTCCCTTTGATGATTATAACCACCTTTGGGAAAATCATCCTCTTATTACCCTAAGCCTTTTTCAATGATTTTAATTTCCTTTGGTAAAATTATTACCTTTTTCAATTCCACATATTCTAATGATTATAAATTCCCATGGGCAAATCCTCTTATTTATCTACCCTAACTGGGGTAGCTCTTTATGTTGATGATTATAACTGCCTGTGGGAAAATCATCTTGTTTGTCTTCCCTAATGGGGGAAGATCTATATGTCATTGATTATAACCACCTATGGAAAAATCAATCCCTTCCACCCTCATTTTATCTGTTTGGTCCAATCATTTCCTCCTTTTGAGAGACCGATCACTAACCCCTTTGCCAACCACTCCCTAAAGGGGGAACCTATAGTTCATCGATTGTCATTAAAGTCATAAAAATACATGACCTTTTAATTATTTGAGAATATGTGACTATGCTTATATAATGCAAGGCCTCCCCAAATAGGGGCAAATTGTAGACAACTAAAACTAGCCACCAATGGCCTTTGACCACACTTTAGATTGATTCTTACTAACTATTGAAAATTAATCCTAAGAATCAATAAACATCCAAAATTTTATTATGCATCATTAATAAAGGTTAAAAATCACTTTGAGACATCCATAATTTGGACATCTCATTGTAAACAACAAAAACCTCTCATAGATTCATCCCTAAACACCCTGCAACATCATAACATGTAATTTGGCCCTATAGACCTATTAAATGGAGCAAGTGAACACATGAAATTAAATAAAATATTGAAAATTATAAAAATAATAAGAAAAAATAATTAAAATTATAAAAATAATTAAATTCCTAGTTGAATTATCCATGAGAAATTAATGAAATTCTAAAAAAGGAAATTCAAAAATCAAAAATATCCTAGGTTTTCATGATTACCTTTTGTGAGTTGTCAGGGCCTTGTAAATATCTCACCCATGCCTATTAATTGAAAATCAAGAGTTTTTTGAACATTTTAACTCTAATGGGGTTAATTAGCTCACTTAGGTTAGGTTTGAACCCATTCCATGTTTAAACTACACTTTAACTCATCTTGAGTTGGGGTTAGTTCCCAAGCCTATAAATATAAACATTTGCCTCTTCATTTAGAGAGTTTGGATAGAGTAAAGTTATAATTCATATTTTATATAAAGATTGAAATAAATAGTGTTAAAGTGATAAAATCATAATCCAATCCATCAAACAATCATAATCCAACAAGCCACAATGGTGCCAAGGATAGAAGGAGATAGCCAAACTTTGTTGCCAAAGACTCTTTGAGCACAAGTCAAGGAAGCCATGAACAAATAATTTAGATCTCTCAAGGAAGATAAGTTATTTGTCATTTTTTTTTTGTGCTTTCATATTTATTTTATTCACCATGCTCCCCTTAAGATCTAGGATTAGAGATGTTAGCATGTTATTGTGTTGATTTCATTTTGTTTTGTGGAACTAACACTTGATCTAACCTCTTCTCTATTGTCAAATTATTATGATCACACTAATTATGTTAGTGTGTATATGGACATAAAAAATTAACTTCCCCAGTCATATATGGAGAAAACATTGATTATCCTACTGGTTTTGTGGTAGTCACTGGAACTTGCCTTCAATGATATCCTATCAAAAATTCAAATGTATGGTTGTTTGAAGACTTTAAAATTAATAGAAAGATACTCCACTATTAAAAATTGGTTCTTGAAAATAATATTAAATTATAAAAATATCATGGGAGGCCATTAAATAGGAATCTATGGAAATTTCATGAGTCATACTATGAATCTATTCTTGATACTAGCAATATTATAACAAATCTTAGTGGTTCGTTAGACTGAAATGTGTAGGTATGTTGACTTGTAAAATGTAGATGTAATGAATTATACCAAATATTTTTTATTTTGATGTAGTATATTCATAAAATTCATTTTTTATTACTTACTAACAAATTTTTTTAGGCTAGTGGTGCCAAATGAGCTTCCACATTCATGCAGTTGGCATTGTTAATAAAGAATTTCATATTCTTGAAGCTAAGATACACTTACTGATGTAAATTTCCTAATTTCATGACATATTTTAAAAAACTAAATCCTTTAATTCATCTTTCAATGTTGTTATGTCCAACTTGACACTCCTAACCTATCACACAGGGTTTCACCCTTCACTTAAGACTTGATTTAAACTTGCATTCTAAAAATAATGATCTTCTAGCCTTATTGTTCAAGTCTAAAGATCTAAAAAACAAATTTATATCTTTATATACTCAACCTAAACTAATGAAACCAATTATATCAACTCCATATGACCCTTAATAAAATCATTAATCATATGGTTTCAACTATTTATGTCCTTTATTATGGTTAATTCTCATAAAACTAAAAAATATGCCTGCTAACTTCTATGTTGAAGGCTTGTTTTGGCTCATTGTTGCTTATATCTACATCTAAAGACTCTATAATCACCTTAGGAACTCTATAAAACATCCCCAAGCTAACTATAAGGTTATAGGATCCATATCTTAATCATTTGGGACATATGCTAATTTTAGTCTCTTAAACCCTTATTTTGCTTATTTAGACACCTCTAATTGCACACGATCACGTATAAGATTCCAAAAAAAGTATTAAAAAGATTAAAATCACATATATATTCTTAAAATAATCATTTACCAGGTGTACACAAGGTTTTTATTCATGTTTGAGGTAATAATTTAGGAGATATACGAGTTTCTTTATTCCAAAACCTCACTTTGTTGAATTTTACAGACCTAAATAATATAATCATCTATTTAGAGAGTTTGAAAGGTATTCAAAGGATGAGACCAAATATAATGCATATAGGTGGTTATGATAGATTTATCTACCAAATTTAAACCCATTTAGATGGGATGTTTTCAATTTAGACTAGTTTTAGTGACTAAAATATCATGTCTCAAGGTTGACAACAAGAACTAGGCTCAGAACTACAAAAAGACTAAAACAAACCTTTTTTAGATTGATCCATCTATGAAATGGGTTGGAAACATATATTAAACTATTATATTATTGGGTGGATGACTATAACTTTAGAGCTCTAGTTGTATGTATGAAGTTAGACTAAAAATTGGCATTTTTCTTGTGTTGGGAAGGGCATTCTTGAGCTTGAAATAGGTGGTGGGTTTGTCAACTAGGCATGATAGGAGGATAAGAACCTAGTCCTAGATGTTATCTAACCATATATATGTGTTTGAATCACCAATTTTTATCCAAGAAGCCTTGTAAATGGAGTTCTACAATTACAACTTCAACTTTGACAATATTTGTTGTAAGTGTTTTTATGTTTCTGAACAATAGTGAAAATGTTCCTACAAGTGGAATTAAATGTCATGATCATTATAAAATTTGTAATTTTCCTATATAAACATGTTTTGAGTGATTTATTTTCACTTTTGGGTCCTAAAGGTATAAATTCTAGTTGGAGATCAAGAATTTGTCTTTTCACTACCAAAACATTGCATTTTAGGACTTGTTATGCAACTTATGCCACATTTATCTCTAATTTTACACATAATTGATCCAAGGCAAGGTAAATTTTAGTGGCTATTATTTTTTAATTCTTGAATATTTTAGTTTTATAAAGTGGTATTTGGATATTTTAAGGGGTGGTGAATAATGTGGTTTCACCTAAATTGTCTAGGTGTAAGTTATTTTTCTAAGTCAACTCACCTACTATTTAAAATAAATTTCAAACATATAAATATAGGTCACCACTCAGTCAAAATTCAATATGAGCTTATTCATCATTGTATGTAAAAAAAAATCTACCCATATACCCATAATGGAAAGTTTTAGTAGTAAAAAAGGGATGAATGAAGTGTCTGAAGGCTTTTTGTATAGTCGCACACTCATCTGGCTTCTATGCCCTATTATGATTTGCCTATCCATTCGCCTTCTCACCTAAACACCATCTGTTAACTTTCACAAGATAGTCAAAACACATACTTAAAAATTCACTAAAAATCCCAAGTTAATTTATATATGGGCCACTAAAATTTACCTTGATCCAAGGTGAAAGTAGAGAGATTTCACATGCACAAGAGGGATATTATAGTTCATCCATATGATTTACTATTTTTATTTTACACATATATGAAGTTAGGTTAAAAATTGGCATTTTTATTATGTTGGGGAGGGTTATTGAGCCCAGAATGGGTGGTGGGTTTATCAACTAGGCATGATGGGAGGCCAATAACTTGTTATTGTGAATTATCTACCCCTCTAGACATGTTGGCAGTGCCAATTTTTAGATAAGCACTGGAAATGGAGTTCTCCAACTGCAACTTTAACTTTGATTATTATCAGTGTTTTCATGCTCCTAAATAATAGTGAAAATGTGCTTAATGGTTGACTTATACATTATGGTCATTGTACAACATGTAATTTTCCTATCTAGATGTGATTTGAGTGATGGATTTGCACCTAGGGGTCCTATAGGTAGAAATGCCAGTTGGAGCTCAAGAAGTCACTTCACTACCAAAAAGTTGAATTTTAAGACCTATTACTAAAAATTATGCAACACATTGATTTATAAGTTTGTACTCACTTTATATAGGATGAAATTATATGGATTTAACATTAACATGAAGGATATTATGATTCATCCATATGACTTACTATTTTCATTTTATGCATGTCTTAAGTTAGGCTAAGAATCAACATTTTTCTTATGTTGGGAAAGGTGTTCTTGAGATCAAAATTGGTGGTGGGTTTATCAACCATGAATGATAGGAGGAAGGTAACCTAGAAATAGACACTACCTACCCCTCTAGACATTTTGATAACACCATTTTTTAGCCAAGAAGCACCCAAAATGGAGTTCTACAACTACAACTTCAATTTTGATAACCTTTATTGTCAATGTTTATGTTGAATAGTAGTGAAAATGTGCTTATGGGTATAATTATATGTCATGGTAATTGTAACATGTGTAATTTTCCTATATATACATATTTATAGTGATGTATTTACACTTGAGTATTTGAGAGGTAGAAATGCTGATTGAAGCTCAAGAAGTTGTATCTTCACTGCTAAAAAGTTGCATTTCAGGACCCATTACTACAACTTGTGCCATGCATTGATGTATAATTTTTTATATACTTGATACTAGGTGAAATGATATGGATTTTACATACATAATAGGGATTTTACAATTCATGCATATGACTTACAATTTTAATTTTAAGCATGTCTAAAGTTAGGCTAAAAATTAACATTTTTCTTGTGTTGGGAAGGGCATTCTTAAGCTCAAAATGGGTGGTGGGTTTGTCGACCGTATATGATGGGAGGCCAATAAAATTTTAATCGACATTATACACAAATATAAACATGTTGGTAGTTCTATTTTTATCCAATAAGCATCAAAAATGAAGTTCTACAACTCAAGCTTCAACTTTGATAACATTTGTTGTTAGTGTTTCCATGCTCCTATTAATAGTGAAAATGTGATTATGGGTGGAACTAGACATAATGGTAATTTTATAATGTGTAATTTTTTCTATATATATGTGCTTGAAGTGAGTGATCTTCACCTGGGGGTATCAGAGGTATAAATGCTAGTTAGAGCTTAAGAAGTTATTTCTTCACTACCAAAAAGTTACATTTCAAGACCCATTACTGCATCTTATACCATACATTGCTCTCTAAGTTTATATGAAATTGATCAGGGGTGAAATTAGAGTAATTTCACATGCACAAAATGTATCTTATAGTTAACCCATATGAATTACTATTTTTGTTTTATGCATGCCTAAAGTTAGGCTAAAAATTGGCATTTTTCTTATGTTGGGATGAGAGTTCTTTAGCCCAAAATGGGTGGTGGGTTTGTCGATTGAGCATGATGGGAGGACAAGAACCTAGCACTATAAATTATTTTACCATTTGTATGTTTTTTTAGTGCCATTTTTCAGCCAAGAAGCACTAAAAATGGAGTTATCTAACTACAACTTTTTGATAGCATTTATTGTTAGTGTTTTCATGCTCTTGAATAATAGTGAAAACATGATTATGGGTGGTTTTAAACATCATGGTAATTGGATAACATGTAATTTACCTATATAAACATGTTCATACTGATGTATTTTCACTTGGGGTCTTAGAGGTATAAATTCCAGTTGGAGCTCAATAAGTTGTCTCTTCATTGCCAAAAAGTTGTATTTTAGGACCTGTTATTGAAACTTTTACCATGCATTACTCTTTAAGTTTCTACTCACTTTATTTGGGGTGAAAATATATAGATTTAAGATAAAAAATATGGATCTTATGGTTATTTTATGTGACTTATATTATATTCATTTTATGCATGTTTAAAGTTAGGTTAAAAATTGACATTTTTATTGTGTTGGGAAGGGCATTCTTGAGCTTAGAATGGGTGGTGGATTTATCAACCAAGTATGATGTGAGGCCAAAAACCTGGTCCTAGATGTTATCTACACCTTAAAATGTGTTTTCAATGGCATTTATTATCTAATAAACATCAAAAATGGAGTTTTTTTTATTGTAGCTTCAACTTTGACAACATTTGTTGTCAATGTTTCCATGCTCTTGAATAGTAGTTATCCACCCCTATGGTATTTTAGAATTTTTAAGGTATTCATACAAATTTTAAGGATAAATATTGGACTAAGTCTTAACAATTTTTTAGAAAGAGTGATGCCTCTCTAGAATATTTTTCACACTAGAATAAAAGATTAAACCGACCATGAGATTCTTCCATGCCCCCGAACATGTATCAAGGAAAGTTTCATGTCAAAAAGGAAAACTATGAAGTTATATGTAGGTGTATAAAGGAGTATTAGAGTTAAATAAAATCACACCAATCCTCCATACTCATATATCATGTCCTATCTTGAAATAAGGTAAAGAAGATGGTAAGATTCTTAAAGCATGTTCTCATTCTTCATAGTGTTATTCCATCTAGGTTCCAAATCATTTCCAATAAGATTTTAGGTTCTCAATATTTCTTAAGAAGAATGCTATCCCTAATTAGGATTTTAGGTTATCAATTAGGGGTTGATCTTCAATCATGAATGGTATGGTTTTTCATAAGCTGTCATGAGTTATTACCCCTATCTATAGGTCTATACTTAATCTTTAAGAGTCATGATGAAGACTATGTATTACCTTGCAAGGTTTTTCAACAAATGTGTGAGAGAGAGAGTGTGTGTTTTAATCATTGAGATGCATATCAAAGAGGATATGAGAATCTGAATAATGATGTAGAAGGATGCAAAGAGGATGAAGGGTCATCAATGCAATTGTAACTACCTATTGACGAATTTTGACTCCTAGGTCAAAAATTCAACCCCCTATAGATTGAAAATTTCATATGAATATTAAAAATTGTATGTGGCATTAAAAATGTCTTTTTATGGTCTTGAAATGCCTTCATGTGATCATATTTGTATTATTTTAGCTTTGCCCAACATTTAGTCTCATATGACTTGTCTATTCCTAGGGGTCATGTATAGGTCTTGGTGTTTTCAAGTGTTTTAAAAGTTGTGAGATGGTTTAGAGTCATTAAAAATGAGTATTAATGAGTTTTTAAGGTCATATTATCATGGGTTAGCATTTCATTGTGTCCTTATGTGCTAAAAGTCATTTAACCACCTTTTTGGCTTGTTTTGTGGAATCATACATCCTATTTTAAAATTAAAACATTTAAATAAGGTTACCCAATGTACCTAATGTTAGAGGATGTTTAGGAATAGTCAGATACTAAGAAAGTTATAGGTTCAATGCCTAAAATGAGAAAAATACCACTTTACACGCACTTTTGGGCACTTGTATGGCCTTGCAAGATCACTTATTAGTTGAGAATGGGTTCAGAGTGTCATTTCAAATCCCTAAAATAATTTTAAGGATTTGGACCAAGTTTTAGGTTTAATATACACTTTAAACATTCTTTCTACTCCATCACTGCCTTCACAAGCTTAGAAAGGCAAAATTCAAGTGGGTGGTACGACTAGGAGAGAGAGAAAGAGTTATGAGGTGATATTTTATCCATTTTTAAGGGTCATAGTAAGATTTAAATTAGTGTCATTTTTTTCATATTTATGTCCCCTCCTTTATGAAAAATTGCAAAGAGTGATAGCAGGTCACTATGTCCTATCCATCTAATTAGGGTCTGATTTTGCATTTGTTTCTCCACTTCAGAATTCAATAGAGAAGAATGGTTTTGAGGGATTTTTTTAGAGGTAAAATAGATAATTTTAATTTTGGTTTCATTATATAAATCATCTCCATTAAGTGTCTTTAATAGGATTAAAAATGTCTCAATTACATGGTGTTTAATCACTCATGATGCAAGTGTTCTATTTTGTTTTAATGGTGGTCACTTTCAAAGGATCCTGTGTTTAATAATTCATAGAGGATCCCTTAAATTAATATATTTCATGTGATAGTTATATGATTTGTAATTATTTTCCATATTCTTTAAGTGCTTTTTTTAGAAACATTACCAATGTACATACAATCCTCTACACATTTGATTACCAAATGTGGTCCAAGTATCAATGATATATCATGATATAAGGCATCAGAACACAATTTTACCACCAAAATAATATTAACCTTTTAATAGAATCCAATTATAAAAGCACATATGTTGCACATAAACTAAATGTACATACAATTCCTACAGGTGATTCAAATATGGAAATGGTGCAATGCTTGGTTAGAAGGTTTACAAGCTATTGATAGAGTGACAAGGAAGTGAGATAGGATTGATAGTAAAAAAAATGTAAAGGTGTTTTTAGGAGGCAAGAGGAATATCTCTTAATAAGAAGGCCTACAGGTAGAAGTAGACCTATAGGTAGGGTCTAAAATGAGTAAATACACTTCAAAGAGTGAAGGTGTCAATGGTTTGAGAGAGGAACGAAATGGATGTTTTGAAATGGAATAATTTATACTATCTTTAGTACCAAATGGCACTATGAATTAATTCAAATTGATAACTAGATGCCCATAACTCCCTAAAATATCACTACCTGCAACCAAGCTTTAATGGATAAGGATTGAGAGTGGCGGAGTTTCAAACTTTTTAAATCTTGTGAGGAAGTTGAGTGGAGTTCAAAGCATAAAATCCTTGAGTTTGATCTTCTTGTTGAGATAATAAGAGACAAGTTAAACCTAGGTCTTATCAATATATACATAATTTTCATCACCTAAAAGCTTTCTCATTTTAGGTGATGAACCTTATTTAGTAACATAAAGGATGAGAGTTCTGCTAAAATATGTAATGAAAGTTGTTAGGAAAGGGAAAATTTACCTTAAATTAATTGAATAAGGAATTGGACTCTATATACACACAATATTTTAAAACTTTTATTGATTACTAACACTTTATATTTTTTAGGAATTTGTCGAGTCTCAATCTCTCTGAGTGCATACCTTAAGGGGTGCACTAAGAAAGGGGTGGGTAGACCATCGATGCTTCATAAGATTGTTGTCCCTTTTTACACTTGCCATCTACACACTTGTATCCTAAAACCATTTACCCTAAGCTTAATGTTCTTATTCCTACCTCCTCTAGTCTTTTCCCTCTTTCTATCCTCCTTTTCTTGCCTTAAAACCCTTTTGGATAGTTGGTTGTACTGGGTTAATTGGGTTGACCTAGTACAGTTTAGGGGTATTTTTCACTTTCTTAGCTTGTTAGCCTTTCAGCCAACCTAGCTCAGACCTAGTGATTTGTCCTTGAAAACACACTAGGTCGATTAGGTCAACACTGTATATCTAACATTCCCAAAAGGATTTAGGGAAAGATATACCTATAAATACAATTTAATTTCTCACCATTTCATAAGAGAAGAATTATTAACAAATAAGTGTAAGTGAGCATCTACTTACTGGCCATTCTACTTGAGGAATAAAGTTTGGGGTTCCATACTTTATTTGGATATATAAATATTGTCTTGTGAAGAAGTATTTTATATGTTTAGATTGGTTATGTATCCTAGAGCTGATTTATCTTGGCTATCCTTACATACCACAACAATCTCTTGTGAAGCACCTTGGCCAAGGGAGAGATTGAGGCTCGATGGGTTCATCTTCAAAGATAAGTATTCCTAACTTTATTTCTCCTTTATAAGAGTACAAAGATAATGAATTTATATTATTCTCTCATATATTAGGATTTGATATACATTGACATGAGTATATGTATTCTAATACATGTTTAGTTTAGTTTATTTTATTGTTTCTAACTCCCCCACTTTGTGTCATAAGCTTTGGTGTGCAATAGATTAGATTTATTTTCTTGTAATTAGAATAAAGTGAATGTTTTAAACCTTAGGACTCTATTAGGGTTGTTGTGTGATTTTATTAGACTATAGGATTTTTAATCCTTCCTAACATGATGTGTTATGACAAGTGATCCCCTAACTAGGTCTAGCAAATCCCTATATTGATCATGCTCCCACTTAACAAGTATATCCCCAATCAAAATTGTAGGTATGTTCTATCTTCTTTGAGTCAAGATTGATTTATAAACATGATGAATTTATAATTGCATACATTCTAGTGAACTTGATGTGAAACTAACCCTTTTAGGATTTCTTTCACTTTAGTCATTCTTTTTTATCATATATTTTGACATACTGAATCAATTCTGTTGACCTAGCTATTTTTCTCTATGCACAAGTTTCTAGGAATAGGTAACTAGATTGACCCAATCAACCCAATATAGGTTTTCAACTTTTTAGACACCTATTTTACCCTACTAAGTTGACCTAGTTAACCCCTTATAGTTTCAACACTTTTTCAATAGGTTCCTATATAGCTTGATCAATTATGTCGACCCAGTTTATAGGTTTCTCAAGCATACTTCAAGGTTCTTCATTAACAATATTCCTTCATTGCATCTCTAATCTACCAAGGTTCCTTTATACATTTTTTTAATTTTTTTTATATATTTTATTTCATAGTTTTTAGTCTTTAAAACTACCCTTGCATAGTCAACTAGATCGACACTACCAACCCAATATTGTGTTCTATGTGCTATCTGAAATAACTAGATCGACACTATCAACCCAATTAATTTTCAAACTTTACTTCCATAGTATAGGTTCAACCCTATCAACCTTGTTCTATATTTTGTGGATATAGTGTCAACACTATGCCTTGTTTCAAAGTTGGAATTAACCTCATATCTACTAGTAATTACTTCACACTTTCTTTTCTTGTTGCTTGCATGCTTTGAATAGATCACATAGTTTAATTAGGGGATTTTTAATTAATCTCTTAGTTTCACTATTTTTATTTTATCCACACACAACCAAATCATAAAAACATTAACAAACACTTTAACATTTTATCTACCCTAGGCTAGCCTACTTAGATTTCATCACAAGGGGGAAGTCAACTTGATAATCTAGTCAAGTATAAAGTGTGGTTAATGGTATATTCTATATAATCACATGATGGCCCAAATCCTATACCTGTATCATTTCCACTATAGGCCTTTCAATCCAAACTACCTGAAACCATCCTTAGATTGATATCTAGTACCTTTCTTATAGCCACCTTCTAATCACATTTAAAATCATTCTTAATAATCTAATTAATAATCAGGTTGACAAATTAGTTAGATTTACTTTTCAAGTTATTTGATTGCTCTTTGTTTAATTGTGTGCACAAAATCTTGCATTATCCAGCATTAGAGCAAGATTTTGCTTTATGTGTTTCAGTTGGATTGACTAGCATTAATTTGATTGATTGTCTATTTCCTTTCAATGCTTATTGATTTTCATTACTTGCAAAGTTATCTTGTTTAATTTTTCAATCTATTTTGAGGCTTCTAAAATACCCTTTCTATTGTACTGGATCGACCTAGTATCTTTTTTGCCTTTTGTACACTATACTAGATTGACCCAATTGACCCTATATAATTTTATAGTCCCTATTTCTATACTGAAATGACCTAGTTAACCTTGTATAGTTTTAATCACACATTTTCCCTTTACTTTCTCATCTATCTTATTTTCCCTTCATCATGGAATTTCTATTGGATAATGACATTGAGTTGTAGTCAATAGATATGATCAAAATTTCCAACCCTAATAGGGTCTCCCATAAATAGAGTAGGGCTCCTCTTTTGGATGATAGTAATGTTCATATTGCCACTCACACAATGAACTATGGGAACCCTCCTCATACCTCTTCTTATCATAATCCTCTTTTATCATTAAAAGACCAACCTAATTTAGAGTATACTCCAAAGATGTTTTTTTTTAATCTCCAAATTTCCTCAACATAGAGGAAAGGATCCTTCTACCATTTATAACCTCATGATTAGTGGTCAAACCAAAGAGCCTCATTCTCCTACTCCTACATTCAATACTGTATTTGGGGGTACTACTTTCTTTGGTTCTCAACCTTTTCCTTCAATTTTGACTCCTTATGTCATGACATCTTCTTCTCTAACCTTTTCCACCTCCATGCTTAGTATATCCACTAACATGGTAGGTTATACATGTAGTAGATCCCTCATAAGGTCCACCATCCTTAATACTTCTAATAGTTCATTGTTTGCTACCCAAAGAAATCATGCTTATAGTGCTTCTTCCTCTCAACCATTCACTAGTCCATATTTTGCATCACCAACAAATTTTGCCACTAGCACTTCAAATTCTCAAAAAAAAATTCTCAAGCTCATAGTAACACTAATAGTAGTACCAAAGACACTAATACCAACACAAAAACTAATACTAATGATTCTAATGTTAATAAAACACATCAAATTTTATTTCAAACTCTCAATAAAATGAATAGATTTCAATTTCATAACACAAATCAAATAATGAGAATGTAAAACCACCTTCTTCATCTTCAATCTCATCCTCAACCAATAGATTGGGGCATACATAACAAAAATTTTCCCCCTCCTCCTTTTCAATATTCTCAAGGCAATATCATTCCTCAACCTCCTTTAGTCTATAACACCATTAAGTATCTACAAAATGAACCTCTCACTACTAAAACTACCAACATTGATATATGAGGTATAATACCTATAATTTTTTATAATGGGTCAACCAATCCTACCTTTCACCTTAAAACATTTGAAAATCTTTACAAGGATTTCTAAAATTAAACACCTTTGCCTTTATCAAGCTCCTAGCCAAAACTCTCATGGGTGATGCCTTGGATTGGTACAATCAACTTAGATCTCATTCCATTTCTAGTTTGGAAGACTTAGTTCAAGAATTCCAAACTAATGATCTTCCTAAAAACACTTTGGTCCATTTTATTAATTAAAAACAACATAATAATGAAACTACCCAAGATTTTTTTAAGAGGTGGAAAAATTTGTCAAACAAATGTGAACATAACATGGTCGATGACAATATTTTTTGTCTCTTTACAAATGCTCTCTTTCCTAAACTAAAATATCAATTCTGCACTCTCTCTCCATGTACCATGGAGGAGGATATTGACCAAGATAAAAGATAAGATTTCTTAATGAATAAATTCAAGCCACCCTAATATTTTATAGATCCTCATTTATTACTTAAGAATAAAAACTACAATATCACTAATGATGGTGTTACTAACTCTTTTGACATCATTCACACTATTCAAGCTGTCATTCCTAACCCTTCTTTGGAACCAACTCCTTTTCAACAATATACTAATCCTCATTTTTATTCACCCAATAACATTAATGTTCACAAACCTCTATCCTCAGCTGAATTAATTAAGCATTTACCTAGGCCTCTTCCATAAGGGATTCACCCTACCTATCCTATGAAATCCTAGTATTATCCTAACAAATTTTGTTGGTTTCATGTTAGTTGGGGTCATTCTCATGAGACATGTAGACAAATTTGTAATTAAACTATTGATTTCCTTGTTGGACCTAATTTTGATCATGATTCCATTATTTTTAAACATCAAAAAGCCTATGAGATTTATTTTAATGACTATAAATCAAATGACAAAACTCAATCCTTAAATCAAGCAAATGCTCATTTAGCTATCTATAAAGATCCTTGATCTAATCATTAACCTATCCAAGAAAATCAAGTCAAGCCCACCCATTACACCATTAATTTAGAAAGTCTTGTTGAACCAACTTCTGAAGAGAATGTGGTTAGCATGACTAATATGTGAAGGGTGGTGGCTTTCATTGACTCCCAATCTATATACACTCCTCCTTCCCATAAGACATATCATGTTATCTAGGATTCTTCTCCAAATAATTTAAATGAGTTGGGGAAAGAAGACATTATTAATTTTGATGATCCAACTTATGATTCCCCCTTGGATAACACATCCTATTCTATTTCTACCACTCTTCCATCATCTTCTAACTCTAATGATAATCATGCTTCTACTAACACTTCTTATTCCAATTCTCAAAATCAACTTAAACTAACTCGTTCATCATCTCAACATGATTTAACACCTTGTTCTAATCCTTGTTCTCATTTTTATCAACAAAAATTCTAATTTACTTTGACTCCTCCTTCTGAGGACCTCGTTAACCATTACACACATATATCTAATAACCTTATTATGAGCTATGATGAGTGGGATCCCATTATAGAGATCACTAATATTCCATCCCAGATTCAATTTATTAAGATTATGAAGACTTATCCATTTCATATAAACCACCTCATACATCTATTATTCAAGATGAATATCCCTTGTCCTCCCTTAGTAGGATAGGAAGTAGATTTATCTGATTCTGAAGATAGTATTTTAAAATAATGTGAAGAGATGTCTATCAATGTTGATGAAACTATAGACACTTCTCTTTCTCTATGATTTCCTATTGCATCTATGATTCCCAATGAGATTTTGCTTCATACAGATGATCCTCCCTTATTTATTAGCATCCAAATTTCAATATCCAAGTTAAGCATGCATTGATTGATGAGGGTTTTGGCACTTGTGTTGCATGTACTGATTTCATTAAGACTCTTAGATATTCAAAATGAAATCTAAAGTATACACACATTACATGCCAAGGATATAATAGAAGTTAAATGTCTCCTCTAGTTTGTGCTTCCAGTTACCATTCCACCTATCACCATCCATGTGAAGGTGATGATATTTAACTTCCCCTTTTATTATAACATCTTGCTTGGTAGGCCATGGACTCACCGCATGAGAACTATTGCTTCTTCCACCTGAAATTATGTTAAATTCCATCACAATGGATCCATTTATAGGATTCAAGGTGACACTAACCCTTGGAATTTAAAATAATTCCAAGGTCATGGTGTCTTCAAGATTCATACACTTGAACCTTTGCCAAATGTTCCATTTTATGAGTCTCAACATCTCAACTTTCCTGTTAATTCAACCCACAGTTATAATGGGCATCCTAAGCTCATTGGTAACATTCATCTTAATATTTTAGATTCTAATGATGATGATCCCATTAAGATTAATTTAAAGATCAAGACTTTTTATCTCTCACATCATCTTATCTCACAACTTCTTGCTTCATTGCAGCCTCATTCTCGTAAACCTCCTTGCGATGACATTCATGTAGTTTTGACCAAGACTAGGCATTCTATTCACCATGCTTCATTAGATGACAAGGTTATCCATACCTATGTCATTGATCTTCATACCCTAAATTATGATGATGGATATTCCTTAGATGATCCATTATTAGGTGGTCTTATCCAAGCCCATGATGCTAAGATTGTCCATTATTATTCTTCTTTACTTGAGTCTTTTTGTGTATCTCATCATTTTACTTAACTTATAATTCTTATTTTTTGCATTTTTCCCCTTTATCATAGGGTAGAGATGGCATTGAAACCTCTAGTTTTTGAGGATCCATGTAGTATTATGCTCATGGATCATGCTATGACTAGGACTTACCATTTTTATTGGTACCCTGACCCTCATAGTTGGTTTACCATTGAGATTAGTATAACTCTCCTTAGACCCTCTGTAGAACATGTTATAGTTGAGATTCTTCTTGATTCTACTATATTTGACCTTATTTTCAATCTTATTGCTAAGACTATCCCTACTTCTGATTCTATCACTCTCTCTATTGAGTCTAGTTCCATTCCATCTTCATCATTACCCTCCTTTGGTGATGGTTTGCTTCCTTTGCCTAAGATGGCTCCTCTACCCACCAAATGGGCCAATGAGTGTTCTTCAATTTCTTATACTCCTATTTTACCTCCTTTCATGAGTGATTCTACTAAAACCACTCATAAGCATATCTGTTACTTCCATGGGATAAATAACCATTCTTCCACCCATTGTTGTAAGTTATAGAAATATCTTGATACCTTGCATCCTTCTTCCCCATCATCAGACAAAGCCATACCTCCCCTAAAGGTACTTCCTAAATATATGCCTAATTATGGTGAGGTATATTGTCTATGTCATCTATGTGGTACCCATCACACTGATCATTTTCACAACCTAAAACAACATCTCAAAGATCACCTTATAGCCATTATTGAACCTTCTTTCACTCCTCCCATAGATCATTCCCATAAGAAGGCTCCTCCTCCTTCTCCTATGGTTCCAACTCTAATGGTTCAATACCTCCTATGGTACCTTCACCATCTTCTATGCCTCCACCTATGATTCCTTCACTTGTGAACCTTCCTTTACCTATGGATCCTTCTCCACCTATGAGTCCTTCACCTGTGGATCCTTCTCCACTGATGATTCCTTCTACTTCCATATATCATGCTCCCATGCATTCTCTTGACCCACCTTTGCATAATTTTCCTCTTTAGCATGATCCTTTGAGAATTCATACTTTTTCAATTGAGGAAATTAAAAAATAAGTATTTTCCCAATATTCATTAAAGTTTGATGAAACTTTAGCATCAATTTGACTACAACTTCATAAAGACTTATCCAATGTATTAGATAATGTATGTGGACATATTTACCACTATTTATGAGAACATACATGGTGCTTTCACATTTATATTGTATTGGATGTGTGATCTAATATTATCTCTATTTATTATATCATTTGATACTATGTCAAATTTTTTCTTATATTATATCATGATTTCTTACTTATAGTACTATATCTTGCTTATCTTTTATATTTTGCACATAATTGTATTTTATTTATAATTGATTTACCTTCCCTTTTCCCTAGAGTTTTCCTCAAAAATCTCTTTCATGTATCTTTATGATTTTTTTGATTTCTTATCCTTATTTTTCATAGATAATTTGTCATGGTGATTTGGTTATACCTACCCTATTCCCCTTGGTTATTATCTCTTTACCATGTGATCAATTAAAAAAACAATATATCTCATTATTATCTCCTTTCATCAGTCCATTTTAGATCTCCTTTTCACCTTCTTCCTTTATCTGCAAACTAGGCATAAACATGGTTGAGACTTGAGATCACATGCTAGTTTATTATCAAGCCTAAGTATCCTAGTCAGTCTTTGTCTTTGGTTACTTAGCTTCCTTTATCTTTAGCCTAAAACTCATTCATGTGTATCACTATCTCTCTCATGATTGGTCATTCCAAATCTATATGGAGGAGGAATCTTAAAAATCCCTCAAAATAAAGTTAAAAGACAAATTATTTAAATAAAAGGTAATGATATCAAAAGCTAAAATTATTCTTAAAAGTTAGATCACACTAAAATACATTATTCAAAGAAAATCTCATTCTTCTATTTTAATATTAAATCCACATTTGGCCTCATAGTAGAGCCGAGGTCCTTTGGGGTGCTGTAGGCCGATAGATTAGAAGAAGATAATAAAAAAATCTTTTAGTGATACGTACTTTCTCATGCAAGTACCTAATCTTCACAGTAGACTGACATCTCTGTAAGGGGTCCTAAAAAATAAAGAACATGTTGTAGGAAGGTAGGTCCATTTTTCTTTTTATTGTATTGATCTACCTTCATGAGTTGATCTTAGTAGCACATTGATTTTCCTACAAAGCTTTGTGTCTATAATGAACAAGTTTCCTTTGTACATAATAACCGCTAGTCACTTAGTGTCTTCTCATGTTCTTAGTATGCCTTTTGCCTCATAAGCTCTTCTCATACAATGCCTAAGTGTTACTTTTTACACTCCCCTTTTCACTCTTTTTGTCCCTTATATTTCCTCTTAATAAATATTGTTTTGTCTATAGATTACTCCCCTTATGATTTCATTTATGAGTTGCATTGTAAGACCATGGATAGGACCCAACCATACTCATAAATTACCATATTTTATTTCATATTAACCACACCCTTGATTACCTAATTTTCCTGATTATTCCACCCTAGTGGTGTTCTCTTTGTTGAGTTGCAGTGTAAGACCATGGATAGGATCTGACACTCACAAAATTTTCCAATACCCAAGTCACCATCCAAATTATAGGTGTCAAATTTGAGATAATATTTGATTGATTATGAAGTTACACATCACTTTACATGCTTCCCATCTTGATTTAGTATTTTTTATGATTCCTTCATTTTTCTTTTGCCTTTTTATCTTCTTATTTTCCAAGTGCGTGTAAGATTTAAACCATTTCTTGAATTTTCATACTTCCCATATTGAATTAGTATGACCAATTTAAGACCAATCTTTTGAATTTTTTTTTTTAATTTCATACTTCCCAATATGATTTGGTATGATTGATTGACTTAATTAATTTGTTTTTATACCATTTGTGCCCTTTTACATACCTTCCATTTTATTACTTTATTTTTCATACTTCCCAACACAATATTAGTATGATTTTAATTGTTTTAATTTGGTGCAAAAATATTTCACATTGGTTTAAAAACAAATTCCTTTTTACCATCTTGTTTTTCCATTTTTAATCATTTCTTATTATTACACATTTTCCAACTTGAAATAGTGTGTAGTACATTTTCTTGATTGATTATATTTTTACAATTCCTTTTGCCTATTTCTTTTTAACCATGCATGTGTATTTCATAATGCTAAAAAAGAAACCACATCTCATATATTTACTATAACATATATAACAAATATAAATACATGTTCTAGAAAGAAATATATCCTAAGAATCCACAGCCTCAACCATAATGAACAAATAGAATCAACCATAATGACAACATACACATCTAATAACACACACACACACACACACACACACACACACACACACACACACATAATGGCCTCCATTTTCCAAGTGCATGTAATATTTCAACCATTTCCTAAATTTTTCATACTTCCCATCTTGAATTAGTATGACCAATTTAAGACCAATATTTTGAAATATTGTTTTTATTTCATACTTCCCAATATGATTTGGTATGATTGATTGACTTAATTAATGTATTTTTATTACCATTTGTGCCCTTTTACATACCTTCCATTTTATACTTTGTTTGTCATACTTCCCAACATGATATTAGTATGATTTTACTTATTTTAATTTGGTGCAAAAATATTTCACATTGGTTTAAAAACAAATTCCTTTTTAACATCTTGTTTTGCCATTTTTAATCATTTCTTGTTATTACAAATTTTCTAGCTTGAAATAGTGTGTAGTACATTTTCTTGATTGATTATATTTTTCCAAATCCTTTTGCCTATTTATTTTTAACCATGCATGTGTCTCTCATAATTCTAAGAAAGAAACCACATCTCATATATTTACTATAGCATATCCAACAAAGATAAATACATGTGCTAGAAATAAATATATCCTAAGCATCCACAACCTCAACCATATTGAATAAATAGAATCAACCATAATGATAATGTACACATCCAATAACAATATGCCAAAATGATTCATTGTGTGTGTGTGTATGTGTGTGTGTGTGTGTGTGTGTACACACACACACATATGTGTTGTTAAGGTGTGGAGCTAAAAGCTCACCAAATGAGTATATTGCAGGTTGCTGGAGTTACACAGTCACCGACGTCAGTCAAGAGCGATCGACATCGGTCAGGAGTCGACTAGGAGATGTCGACGTTAGTCATGGATCGGCTGACGTCGGTCATAGGCAGACAGGAAGGGACCGATGTCGGTCACCTGTGCGTCCAGAATGCTATTTCCGTGGATAGAACAGAATGTTTGCATGATAGGATTAAGTGTTAGTCTTGAGTCTGCATCTCTATCTTTAGTAGGACTATTTTGAGCCCTTGATTAGGAGGTGCATCTAATGGTTTTGATTGTATGCTCATGATCCCTAAAGTTATATAATAGGGATAGATCTTTATAGCTTAGTGTATGGTAGAGTAACAATACAAGAATTGTATATGTGTATCAATCCAGGTTGTTGGAATTGATTGTAATTGAGAGAGAGAGAGCTCTTGAGGGAAAGAGATCTGGAAAGAGATCTATACATTTGAGAGAGGTGTGGAAGAAAAGAAGTTTAGTTTCTTCAATTGTATTCCTTCTGTAAAGAGTTTAATACAAGTTTTCAGGGTGGTTTCTTGTATCTCTTATTGTTTGCTATTTTTTGATTCTAGTTACTTATCTTTTTGGTTTAATTCCACATTTAGTTGCTTTCACATAGTAATCAAGATTGTTAGTTGATCCTCAACAAGAGGTATCAGAGCTCAGGTTGACTAACAGGTGTTTTAGATCTGGTTAGTGTGTATTGATTACAGGTTACTCACAGGGATTTCTATTTGAGTGGGAGAAGTAATGGCAGAAGAAAGTAAATTGAGAATGGAGAAGTTCAATGGCAAGAATTACCAATTATGGAGAATGCAGATAGAGGATTATCTATATCAGAAATATCTATACTTACCGTTAGGTGGAGTTTCAAAGAAGCCCACAGACATGGAAGATGAAGAATGGGAAGTTCTTGATAGAAAAGCTCTTAGATCTATAAGATTGAGTCTGACATCTACTGTGATATCTAATTTATCATAGGCAAAGTCAACGGTAGAGTTAATGACTACTTTAGCAAATTTATATGAAAAACCCTTAGCTTCAAATAAGGTATATCTTATGAAGCAGTTATTTAATTTGAAAATGCAGGAAGGTGGATCTGTATCTAATCATCTAAATGATTTCCATGGAATTGTCAATCAATTAAATTTAGTCAAAATAGTGTTTGATGATGAAATTAAAGCTCTATTAATCTTATGCTCTTTACCTGAGAGCTAGCATAGCTTGGTAATGGCAGTTAGTAATACTGCATCTGCTTCAAATATTTTAAAAGTAGATGATGTTGTTAGTGTAATCTTGAATAAAGAAATTCATAGGAAAAGCACAGAGGAAACATCAGGGAATGCTTTAAATTTTAAGAGCAGGGGAAGGCAAAAAGAGAAGAGCAAGAAAGGGAGATCAAGGTCTAAGTCAAAGATGAGAGGTAGATCCAAATCAAGAAATGGTAGGAGGATAGCCTGCTGGAATTGTGGAAACATAGGGCACATAAGCAAATATTGCTGGTTAAAACCTAAAGAGGACAATCAACATGAAGGTAAAGAAGAAGCAAAAGTTTCAGGTATTGCACAAGATGCTCTTATATTCTCTTTGCATAATAATATAGAATCTTGGGTTTTAGACTCTAGTGCCTCTTTTCATGCTACCCCTAATAGAGAATATTTTAGTGACTATGTCCATGGAGATTTTGGAATAGTTTATTAGGGGATGATGAGCCTTGTAAAATTGTTGGCAAAGGAAAAGTGCAGCTGAAAATGTAGAATGGAAACACATGGGTGTTGAGAGATGTCATGCATATTCCCAGCCTGAAGAGGAATCTGATTTTTATAGGAAAGTTAGGGGATGAGGGTTATACAGTAACTCTCACAGCTGAATCTTGGAAGGTGACCAAGGGTGCACTTGTATTGGCCAGAGGTAAGAGAGTAGGTACTCTCTATTTATGTAATTGTATTACTGATAATTCTCCTTCTATATTATGTACTTTAGATGTGGATGCGAAGTTGTGGCACTCTAGGCTCGGCCACATGAGTGAGAAGGGAATGTCTATTCTTAAGTCAAAAGGTAAGCTTTCAAATTTGAAAAGTATAGATCTAAATTTTTTTTAGCACTGTATTTTTGGGAAACAAAAGAGAGTGAGTTTTCTCAAGGCTGGGTCAACAAAGAAGAAGCATAAATTGGAGCTTGTTCACACAGACGTGTGGGGACCGGCTCAGGTTCCTTTTATTGGAGGATCACAGTACTATGTTTCTTTCATAGATGATGCTACAAGAAAGGTGTGGGTCTATTGTATAAAGAAGAAATCTGATGTTTTTGACACTTTAAAGATTTGGAAAGCTATGGTTGAGAATGAAATAGGCAAGAGATTGAAGTGCCTGAGATCTGACAATGGTGGTGAGTTTTGCAGCCACAAGTTCAACTGGTATTGTTATATGCATGGAATACATAGGCAAAGGATAGTTCCAAGGACACCTCAACAAAATGGAGTTACTGAAAGGATGAATAGAATAGTAATGGAGTGTGCAAGGTGTATGAGATTGCATGTTGGTTTGCCCTTAGAGTTTTGGGCAAAAATTGTGGATACTATAGTTTACCTGATTAACAGAGGACCCTCTACAGCTCTGGATGGTGGAATTATAGAAGAGGCATGGACAGGTAAAAAGGTAGATCTCTCATTTCTCAAAGTTTTTGGTTGTGAAGATTTTATGCACGTTGATAAGGAAAATAGAAAGAAGCTGGATGCTAAGTCTATGAGGTGCACATTTATTGGTTATGGCTCTGATGATTTTGGATTCCAATTTTGGAATCTAGGAACTAAAAAAATAATTAGGAGTCGTGATGTTGTTTTCAATGAAAAAGTGATGTATAGTGATCAGCTCAAGAAGCTGAATCAATCTGAGTAGAGCAATGGAGAATTGGATGAGGTGACGGTCCAAAATGAGCTCACAGGAAAGAATAATCATAGATAGGAAAACATAGAGACTGACGTCGGTCAGGAAGGAACCGATGTCGGTAATACAGGAATTGATGTTGGTCATATAGTGATTGAAATCAGCCAGGAAGGAACTGACGTCAGTCAGAGAGAATCGACGTCGGCCAATTACAGGCCTGAAAGTGACCGAAGTTGGTCACTATCAGAGAATTTGGGTGGATAGCATGTTGTGAATGAGTCTCAGATGCCCATCAGGAGGTCAGAAAGGGTAAGTAAACCTCCAATTTGATATTCCCTTTCATTATTCTATTTATTGCTTACTGATGGTGGAGAACCATAGAGTTTTGATGAAGTAATATAGGTGGAATCCAAAAATCAGTGGGAGCTAGGCATGAATGAGGAGATTGATTCCTTGAGAGAGAACCAAACATGGGATTTGGTTGAGTTGGTAGTGGGAAAGAAGACACTGAAGAATAGATGGATCTACAGATTGAAAGAAGGTGAGAATGGACAGATGAGATATAAGGCCAGGTTGGTAGTGAAAGGATTTGCACAAAAACTAGGTATTGATTTTGGTGAGATTTTTTCTCCTGGAGTTAAAATGACTTCTATACGGGTTGTATTGTCTTTAGTTGCTATTGAGGATTTGCATCTTGAGCAGCTTGATGTTAAGACAGTGTTTCTTCATGGAGATTTGGATGAAGAAATATATATGGATCAGCTGGAGGGATTTGAGGTCAAAGGTAAGGAGAAGTTAGTGTGTAGATTGAAGAAAAGCTTGTATGGTCTCAAGCAAGCTCTTAGACAGTGGTATTTGAGATTTGACAGGTTTATGACTGAGCATGGCTACAGTAGATGTCAATCTGACCATTGTGTGTATTTTAAGAGATTGAATAATGGTAGATATATTATTCTATTGTTGTATGTAGATGATATGATGGTTGCAGGATCACACATGCAGGATATCTTTGAGCTTAAGGTGAAATTAGCTCACACATTTGCCATGAAGGATTTGGGAGTAGAAAAGAAAATCCTTGGAATGAGTATTAAGAGAGACAAGAAAAATCACAGGTTGATTTTATCTCAAGAGGATTATGTGAAAAAGGTGTTGAAACAGTTCAATATGCAGGATGCAAAACCGGTAAGCACACTTATAGCTTAAAATTTCAAGTTGAGTAAAGAACAATGTCCTAATTCACATGATGAGGTAGAGTACATGAGTAGAGTTCCATATGCTTCCGCAGTAGGGAGTTTAATGTATGCAATGGTATGTACTAGACCGGATATTGCCCAAGCAATGGGAGTTGTAAGTAAGTATATGGCCAATCCAGGAAAGGAGCACTGGAAAGCAGTTTAGTGGATCCTTAGATATCTGAGAGGGACCAATAGTAGGAATTTTTTCTATGATGGGTCAAACACTTCTCTACATGGTTATGTAGATTTAGATATGGCAGGTGATTTGGATGGCAGAAGAAGCACCAAAAGATATGTTTTCACTATTGGTGGAATGGTGGTTAGCTAGATATCAAAGTTGTAGAAGGTTGTTGCCTTGTCAACTACAGAAGCAGAATATATTGCAGTCACAGAGGCTAGCAAAGAGATGATATGGATGACACAGTTCATGGAAGAGCTAGGAAAGGAGCAAGAGAGTTGCAGATTATACAGTGATAGTCAAAGTGTAATTCATTTGGCTAAGAATTTAGCCTTTCATTCAAGAACCAAACATATACAGCTAAGGTACCACTTCATTAGACATGTATTGGAGGATGGTGAGTTGAAGCTGGAGAATATCCATATAGATAAGAACCCTGTAGATATGTTAACCAAGCCGGTAACAAAGGAGAAGTTGAATCTTCATTCAAATTTTTTTGGTCTTCATGATTGAGTTTGAAGATGGAAGAGCTAGAAGATGTTGCTATACAGGTACTAGTGCAACTATTTATCTCCAAGTGGGAGATTGTTAAGGTGTGGAGCTAAAAGCTTCACCAAATGAGTATATTGTAGGTTGTTAGAGTTACATAGTCACCGACATCAGTCAGGAGCAACCGACGTCAGTCAAGAGTCAACTAGGAGATGCTGACATTGGTCATGGATCATCCAACATCGGTCACAGGTAAACAGGAAGGGACTGATGTTAGTCACCTGTGTGTCTAGAATGCTATTTCTGTGGATAGAATAGAATGTTTGCATGATAGGATTAAGTGTTAGTCTTAAGTCTGCATCTCTATCTTTGGTAGGACTATTTTGAGCCCTTGATTAGGAGGTGCATCTAATGGTTGTGATTGTATGCTCATGATCCCTAAAGCTATATAATAGGGATAGATCTTCATAGCTTACTGTATGGTAGAGTAACAATACAAGAATTGTATATGTGTATCAATTTAGGTTGTTGGAATTGATTGTAATTGAGAGAGAGAGCTCTTGAGGGAAAGAGATCTGGAAAGAGATCTGTACATCTGAGAGAGGTGTGGAAGAAAATAAGTTTCTTCAATTGTATTCCTTCTGTAAAGAGTTTAATACAAGTTTTCAGGGTGGTTTCTTGTATCTCTTATTGTTTGTTTTTTTTCTGATTCTAGTTACTTATCTTTCTGGTTTAATTCCTCATTTAGTTACTTTCACATAGTAGTCAATATTGTTGGTTGATCCCCAACATGTGTGTGTGTGTCTATATATATATATATAATATCCTCCTTACAACATACATTCAGTGGAGTCAATCTGAGGCCTCGATAGGCAACATGACTAAGCCATGTGATATATAGGATGAGACCTAGTCATAGAGTTGGGGCATTGTATATGATTGTATCAAACTCATGATATATAAATATAACTCTATGGCTACATCACATCTTATCTATATCATGGCCTAGCCATGCTACCTATCAAGGCCTCAACCTGACTCCTCTGAATGGTATGCTATAAGGAGGCCAACCAAGATCTGAATCCCTCTACCTATCACTATAGTTGTGCTTCCCACATCTATGACTCCACCAACTAGATCTGGATCTCTATCATTTATATTACTATAGCTAGGTGCATAACTCTCTCATATTTTAGGGCCTACGATGATTGTATCTCCCCTACATCCATCTATGTTGATGGTTTCATCCTCTCTCTTTATGCCCATATCTTCCTTGATGCCTCTTTAGCTAATCTAAACCAATTTTCCTAAACTAGGGTAGATGGTACACTTAGATCCTCCAATGACATGGGGTCATATGGTTGTAGAGTCTCATCTAGGATGTCATGGAGTGATATCCTCACTAAGGACCCCCATTTCTCCTCATCCTTACCTAAACTTGAAAAATCACATAAGATGGATATTAGATCACTATTATATCTCAAAATATCTATCTATCTAAATAAAATATAAGTAATTATTTAACCATCTTTCTTTACTTTTCTATGTCTTAGCCACTATGGTTTCACCATTTGCATGATTACCTAGCACAATCTCCCCATATGCATGAACTCTTATCACCTCATCTCTAGGCCACCTCCTTAGCTCAAACCTAACTATCATGGCTCATGTTAGTCTCAACCTATATCTGAGTGGTCTCTCTATCATCTCCTCTCACTCACCTATGGAATCATCTAGGATGGTAATAGTCTCAACTCTTTCCTCTACCTCCTACCTCCATCAACATCATGTCCTCAATGGCCACTACTCATCTTGATATAGAGTTGGTAGTGTTATATATGGTATCTCTGCATTTTCATCCCTACTTCCTACTCAACTCCTCATCATGTTTGACCAGTCCATGGTCACTCTCAATGTGGCCTTAGTGTCAGTCTCACTACTAGTGTCCCCTATCCTATCCTCTCCTCCCTCATGGATCCCTCACATGCCAATCCCACTACTCAAGTATTAGTATTAGTGTCACTGGATGAGGTAGGCCCATCTACCCTAGTATCCATATCACTGGATATGGATCTCTCCACTAGAAATAATGTCTAATAACCTCTGTCCTTTTTATCATTGGTGTAATTGTGTCCCAAATCACCCATATAGTTATTATGTGCTCATATGGCTACCACATGATGTTTGTATGTCTCACTTATTTTAGTGATGACATGTAGGACATAGCCCACACTACTTGGTCCTCCCTCCATCTCTGTACTTGAGGTGACCTATCATTGACCACATGGGATAACCTAGTTGGCTAATATATAGGAAACCTCTCATATATCCAAGCTATTAACAATATGATTGGTCCCATGGTCCTCTACCCTATGACTAGTATTTCATACATATCATGTACTAGCTAGACCTAGATGACAAATCCTAGATCATATAGAACTCACCGCTTCAAGATCATCCTACTCAAGGCTACCCTAAATAGTGGTACCTTATCATCTAACTTGGTGCATAGCACCCACTATGTCATAAGGCCTATCACAATCTTCTGTATGTCTATAATATATGATGTATAGACATCAAACATACTCATTCTCTTACCTAGTAATATCATCTCTGAGATTGTAACCCACATGGCTAAGGCTCTCTTCTCCTCTAAACTATCTTGTATCCCTATTGTCACCTACGCTCCTACTATAGGTAGCCCTAGGATGGTATGGACATCCTCTAGTGTGATATCCACATCTATTATATCCCCATCCACCTCCCATCTAAAGGTGTTAGTAAATCATTCCCAACAACTAAGGAACATGACTAACAAATCAGCATTGATGGGGATCTAACACATCTTTGCTATCCCACCTATACCTATGGATCCTAGTCTAGCCCTTTCTCCATCTGACAACCTATGTAATAATTTTGATAACCATGCCACATTTATAAGTCTCCAAAATCTCCATCATCCCTACACCTAAGAAACAACAAAAAATGTGTCAATTCCTCCATGTTATGTATAGTCATAATATATTCTTTATAACTTTTTTTACATTTTTAAAGCAAAAAAAATCTTAAATTAATTCAATTTATTCTCTTTATCTTAATTTTAGCCTTCTCAATTCTTCTTGACCTTACTTGGTCATTTTGATCCCTTCTAGCCCTCTTTCAACCTTTTCATGATTTTCCGTATCATTCTAGCTCTTTGCTCAAACTAATTTGACCAATTTTTTTCTCTTTTTTCCTGCTTGACTCAAAAATATAAGTTAACCCCTTTATTTTTCCCTCCCTAGTGTTTAGTTTCCATTCTAGACCTTTCAGACCACTTGAAAACTCCAAACTAGACCTTCAACCTACATATTGTACAGGGTCAATGCATACCTACTGGTTCAACACTGTGGATTCTAATTATTTCTAGCCTACTAGGTCGATTGGGTTGACCTAGTGCTTTTTACTTGTTGACCCCTTGCATTTTCTAAAAAAGTGCATTTTTTTGTTTTCTACTTAAACCCTCTAAACCTAATTTTCATCTTCTTATTTGATACCCCTAGAATCTAATTTTGCCTCATTATGAAATTTAGATATTCTTAAAATTCAAAATTACTAAAAATTCACTTTATTCAATACAAATTTCAAAAACTAGTTTGAGATTCTTAGTTGCATACCTATAGTGCACTTGCTGCCACCTCTAGAGCCTCTCCCTATCTAGCATATTGTCTCCTCACCATCTTAGCTTGTTTTCTCTCCATATCTCTCTTTTCTCTCCTTTACAAGTCATAATAACAAATGACTTGTCTTTTCCCTTATTTTAAGACACTTTTCAAAACATAAATCTTTCAATTGTTATCCTGTAGATTCCTTGTTTTGATTTTATCTTTGTTTCTACTCATTCATTTTGCAAACTATAAAATGCATTAGATTCATGATGACGTAGAGATTATTTTCACTATCATATGCCTACATTATATATATATTTTATTTTTAGCTATTTTTTGTACTAACTTCTACATGTTTGCCTAGTGTTTCTTTACATTGGACACCTTTAATTTTTATTATAGTCTAATTCTTTATCTACAACACTAAGGTAAGTTAAAGGTATGTGTTTTTCAATTTAGTCCTTTCATTTATCTTTTTTTTTTACTTACTACACTTTACTTAGCATTAGTATTGTGTGTTATCATGTTTTATCTTGAAGCACCATCCCATGTTGCACTTACATGACATGTGATGAGCTTCGAATGGGGCATATGTATACACATAATATTTTCAAAAATTTATTAATTAATAACACTTTGTATCTTTCAAGAAATTTTCAAGTCTCAATCTCTCTAAGTGCATGCCTTAAGGGGTGCACCATGAAAGGGATGGGTAGAGCATCAGTGATTCATAAGATTGTTGTCCCTTTTTACACTTGCCATCTACACACTTGTCTCCTAAAACCATTTACCATAAGCTTAATATTCTTAGTCCTACCTCCTCTAGTATTTTTCCTCTTTCCATCCTCCTTTTCTTATCTTAACACCCTTTTAAATAGTCAGTTGTAGTGGGTTGACTAGGTTAACCCAGTACAATTTAAGGGTATTTTTCACTTTCTTATCTTGTTAGGCTTTCGGTTGACCTAGCTCAGACCTAGTGATTTGTCCTCAAAAACACATTGGGTCGACTGGGTTGACCTTGTATATCTTATGTTACTAAAAGGATTTAGGGAAATATCCACCTATATATACAAGTTCATTTCTCACCATTCATAAGAGAAGAGTTATTAGCGAAGAAGTGTGAGTGAACATCTACTTATTAACCATTCTACTTGAGGAATACAGGTTAGGGTTCCATAATTTTTTTGGAGATATGGATCTTATCTTGTGGAAAAGTCTTTTGTATGCTTAGATAGGTTGTGTAGCCTAGAGATGATTTATCTTGGTTATCCTTACATACCACAACTATCTCTTGTGAAGCACCTTGGCCAAGGGAGAGATTGAGGCTCGGTGGGTTTGTCTTCAAAGGTAAGTATTACTAAATTTATTTCTCTTTTATAAGATTAGATAGATAATGCATTTTTATTCTTCTCCCATGTATTAGGATTCCATATACATTGACATGAGTATATGTCTTCTAATACATGTTTAGTTTAGTTTGTTTTATTATTTCTAACCCCACCCACTTTGTACCATAAGATTTGATGTTCACTATATTAGATTTAATTTATTTTTATTATAAAAGAGTGAATGTTTTAAACCTTAGGACTCCATTAGGGTTGTTTTGTGATTGTGTTAGACTGTAGGCTATGGAACGCTTCCTAGCATGATTTGTTATGACAAGTGATCCCCTAATCAGGTCTAACAGATCCCCATATTGGTTATGCTTCTACTTAATACATGTATCCCCAATTGGAAGTATAGGTATGATCTATATTCTCCAAGCCAAGATTTATTTATAGACATGATTCATTTTTTATTGCATACAGACTCCATAGTGGTATCTCATGATGAAAGCCTAGAAATCCTAAATGGGATTAAAAGCTTCTTTTCTCATAATATACCTAAAGGGAAATATCTCAAAATTTAGAGGTTGATATAATAAAAGGAATTTATTGTCATAATGGAATTGATTAAGGTCTTGTTGAGTTCACTAAAAACTTACAGGGTTAAATGTCAAAAGGAAGTTCTAAAACCCTGTAATCAACACCTATATCTAGTCATAAATAATAAGAGATAGGTTCAAGGTTCTAAAAGTAGAGTTGATAGAATTTGGCATGTAATGGTTATAAATACCTCAAGGGACATAAAATTATATAAAACATAACTTTTTATAACATAAACATCACCTATAGGGGTTTCTAAGTTCTGAAGTAGCCCTATAGTTGCACCTTGAGGTTTTGTTAGTTAATTGTGTAAAGTGTCATACAATGAAAAAATAGATTAACTAATCCAACATGAGTATAAAATGAGGTATATAAAGTGAATTACATGTAATAAGATGTGTCTAAGTGATTAGATCAATCTATTTAAGGGTAAAACTCAAAAAATATAGTCATTAGACCTATTAGCCTAATACCCTCCTTTAAGCACCACTACCTAAAGATTGAGATTAGAAGAAAGAAAGGTTGAAAAAGGAACTAAATATAGTATGGAAGTATTCATATGGTACTTTTAGAGGGAAGAGAGACATTGGTTTAAAAGTAATAACTTAGAATTGGTAAGTTTGGCCCAAAATGGTTTTAGGACTGCATAAAATGCACAATTATCACATGAGGAGCATCTTTATGAGCTTATAACTATACAAAATAATTATATGAGTTCTAATAACTTAGGGAAAGTTGAGGGGTCTTATCTAGAAGAAACTAGTGACATTAGTTCATAGGTTAGGGGCCTAACCTTTATAAACCATTGTTAAGAACCTAAACCCTCTTAAACCTCTCTTAAGCCCTAATAGAGACTCATTAGAGAAGACATTGAATAAAATTCATATAAATTCATTGAATTTATCCATGTGATATCTAGATCATGTTAATCAATACCATAGGGTTCTTATCACACAACTTTTCCATACTATCATATGTACAAATGATATTAATGCTTCATTTTTATGAAGATTTGAAGGTGCAAAGATGAATGAGTGAATGAGAATCATAGTCAGTGGTGTGTGAATATGAATTTAAAATTTATATACCTCAAAATCTTCTCAATAATTTTCAAGGTCACTTCTATAGGTTTGTATAAGGAAGATAGTCTCAATGGGCTAAAATGGAGTAAAGTGGCCATCTAGATGAATAAGAAACAACAATTTAAAATTTTCCTAAGGTTTTAATGATAAACCAGAGGACAAAGAGACTATACACACATGTATTTCATTTATTCAAGGAGTGATCTTGAATTATTAAATTAATTTAAGTTATAAGTGTCAATCAACTTGGCCTAGTTTGCTAGTTTACCTACTTGATTAATAAAAGAGGACTCCATGATATGCAAGTAAGAGCATGAAAGGTAGGTGTCTAAAATATATGTTAGTTTAAATAATATTTTTATGATTATTTAAAACATGATTGCCATATTTAAATTCATATTAAAGGTGTCAAAAGGCTCCAAGGTAGTTTCAAATAGTTTTCTAAGTCCCTAGTCAAAAAGGTGTCTTTTGGCATAGAGAGAGTATGGAGATGTCAAGCTCAGATGTCAGACATTGAACTAGGTGTCAAGATGATCATGAAAGTTAGAATAATATTTCACAAATTTAACTCATTTCTATATAATTGACATATATTTAAGACTTAAAGGGTGCTAAATGAGTTTTTTTTCCTCTCATCTTTGCCAACTTTATGGAGTTACTTAAAGATCAGATTGACACATGTTTCAAGGCAAGTTTTTGTGATTATTTTATGGTTTTTCAAGAGGGTAAATAAATTCATAATGAATGAATAATCATAATTTCTCCCTCCTACATCTACCTCTCTCTCTCTCTCTCTCTCTCTCTCTCTCTCTCTCTCTCTCGATAATTATCTATATAAATAGTCATTTTTAGCCTTGTAATCTATCCTCACATTAGTTATGACAAAGCCCTACCAAAATTGAATCTTGTACTTGCCTAATTGAAATGAATTCAAGATGGACATTTTATATACTTATTAAAAACGTGAATTCAAGTATGTTTTATTTATGAATGCTTAGTGATAGTGTTATATTATTTGCATTTGTCTTTCATGTTCATGCTTTATGCAAATTGTGCCTCTCACAGGTCATATGAAGTGTTTTACTTAGTTTTATAAGCTAGATAAATTATAATCCATTAGTGTTTACTATTATCACCTATTTTTTGATCATATTAATACCTTTTAAATCTCTAAAACCCTCATATTGAAACACTATTATGATTAGGACTATTTTGGAGCATCATAATCAGATTGTAGTCTAATATTTTATAGTGCATCTTCAACAAGCTAAGGAATTCATGTTTGGTACATCACCTTCAAGTTAATTTTCTAGTTTTATTATTCATCTCTCCCTTTTCTATGCCAATAAAATAGTGTAGTTGGTTAGTTTAGGTGTTGTACTTTGGGAGCTAGCCCAAAATCTAGAGGTTTGACTAACTTGTAGGTAACCCACAACCTAAGGTCAATCCAATTTCATAGTTCAAAGAGAGAGGGATTGAATAACCCTCTAATAGGTTGAATTTTTGAGATATAACATTATAATTTTGAGGCAAACATGCTTATTTCATGTCCAATATGGAATCTCTCGTTGCACCCTTCTGAAGTTCATATTCATCTCTAGAATCTCTCCTTTGGAAATTAAGGACATTCCCTTATTAAATATTCTTTATTTAAATTTTATTATCTCTCACATGGATTTTAATATAATTTTTATCTATTATTATTGGGATTATTTCTTCCCATTTATCTCCTTTCCATAGTAATTTATAGTTTATATCTCTAAAAATAGGATTCTATTTCACAACTCGTACTAGAATTAAACAAAAATATCTATTACTCTCTTTACACTAAGAGGAATTATCATAGTTATCCTCTCTATAATGTAATATTATATTTAAAAACTTTTAACTAAATCAAGATATCTTATTTTTCAAAACATACACTAGACTCAACAAGTGTATCTCTCTCTTTCACACAACTATCTCCTTAGTATGTGTTCCAAAATAGACTTAGGATATAATTGCATTGGATAAAATACTAAGGAATTTTAAAAAAATGTTATTATACTTTTAGGTTCATGCATAAAAATTTCATACCTTTATGAAGGTTCATGCCCTTATGACCAAATTGATGCCTAAATGACCAACCTTATGACTTTCACACCTATCTAAGGTCTTCATAAGACCATAAATAATTTAAACATAACCATAAATGATATAGTGAAGCATAATAAGGTTTATTATTGACTAAAATATGACCTAATTGACTCATTTTGACTAATATGTATAAAATTAGATCTTTTAGTTGATGCTCCTGCATCACTTACATAACTTGAATAAATGGGTATAAGTACTTTGAATCTAGATAAAGTATTACTATATATCAATAGTAAAAATTGCACTTCATGGTAATATAAGTATAAATAATGTTCCATTATCAAATTTATATTAATGGTCAAACTTTACACTTCATTATTGATATTAATAAAAAACCATAAAGGCATACAAAAAAAAATAAAAACCATATCAATACAATAATAATAAAAACCATAAAGGCATACAAAATAAGAACATACTATAATGTTATATGAATGACATATAAGCATATAATTTAAATAATAAATACATTGCCATATATGCATACATAAAATTACATCATCTACCAATATAGTATCTAATGTCAGGTGAATGTCATATACGCATATAATGCAAAAATTCATATATGTCCATATAGGAATATAAAAAAAATACATCATAAAGACATCCTAATCATAAAATAACCTCCCTCTCTTTTCCTTCCTCTAAGAATACTCTCCCTCAGATGCACTACTTGTATATGGAGATCCCTCAAGTGCTGTAGATTTCTCCAAGTTCTGACTACAAGTCCTACACTAATAGCTTGATTTTAGCTAAACCTATTCAAATAAAAATATTATTATAAAATAAAAATAATATACATGAAGCCAAGTTAAGAAATTAATTTTAAACTAGAATAAATAAATTACTTAAACATGCACTTAATACAATCTCATGGTCATGCTCAATCTTCTTCTAACGGTCAATTGGGTCAGTGACAGGTTCAGTTGCATGAATAAACATGTGAGGAATAAACATGAGAATATGCCATAGTAATCATCTAAATTAGACTATTATATGTCATATGTCAACCATACATACACAATACATTCACATAAGTTATATTTTCCCATGTAGATGTAGTAAAATTAATAAAATAAATCTATTTTTATAATTCAAAATTACAAGTTAATATGTACCTTTATGAGTTCATGTGCATATGACATTGAAAAAATAATGCCTATGTCTATCTTAGCTCACAGTGATGGAGGAGTGTCTACTCCAGTCTTTAACTAAACACAATGTTGCTTAGCTTTATAGAAACTATTGAAGATATATGTAAATTTTTTCTCCTCTATTAAACCAAGAGTGTATTTCATAGAAGTATACTTAAATTTTGAGATCCTTGATAGATAAATTTAACCTTAGTATAATATTGAATACACATAAATAAAATTTAATTAGAGTATAATATTAACTCAAAATTTTACCTCTATATACATAAATGGTGTCTTAATAACGTGAATAGATGCAGTAGTGGATGACCCATTAGTTGGCTCCATAAATGTAAACCTAAGCTGAGTAAGATCAAACAATGCATCTATGGATCATGATAATGAATGTAAATCTTATAAAATAATAATAAAATATATATTATTTAATTTATGTGTAAATTAATTATATTATTTTAAAATTTAAAAATATAACTTAAATTTAACACAAAATTTATATAAAAGATACATGCATGCATGTAGCAGTTGACATGTGCACACCAAATATGCATACCAAAAACTAATAACTTAAGAGTATATCATACAAACCCTCTGAGTCACCACTATCATCATCCAAAGGTCTAGTGAATATAAAACCATAATATCTATAGGGGTGGGGTTAGGTACACACACTAGATAGAGTATCTCTAGCATCGGTCTTTGAAATCCTACTTTTATGTTGAATGCATGTATTAAGAAGCATACTAAGCATATGTAGAGTGTCAATATTCATGACCTCCTTCAAGATTAACTATTGGGATGAAGTGTTTTTTATGTAGGGATCCTTTCAAGTTGATTAGGCACATGATGTACACTTGGTCTATCTTACAAAGAGCCTTTCCCTTGACCTTAAAACTTACCATAGTCAAAATAGTTTATAATCTCATTGAGGAAAAACTCACAGTAAAATTTACTCAAAAAATACAATGGGACTTCATGGTTTTTATAGGGTAGATAATCAAACACCATCCACCGTTAGTCCCAAAAATTAGCTTTAATCAAGCTATGTTGGCATAGATGGATTGGAAAACATTTAACGGTAAGTGGAAATGGTGCATTGGTGGCTGGGTCGATGAATAAAGCACAAATATTATCTCTTATTATATATTTATTCTTAAACTCTTATGCTGAAATTTTTTAGCATAATAATCCCTACATGTATCCCTATACGATTCTAATCTACCAATTTGTCTTGTTACTGAGTTAACTTGACCTAATATCAAATATAGGGTATTGGCTAGATAGGTGTGGTGTGTTAGAACTCCAATGGTTTTAACTCATGAAATGATAAAAAAAATCTTTAACTTTAATTTAATAATGAAACCAATTTATTCCCAATTAAAATAAGTCAATTAATCTTTAACTAAATGCACCTTACATAATAAACCAGTTATGATTCATTTTTATAATGATCAAATTATCACATTAAATAGAATTACAAATTCAATCCATCACATAAGTATTTGATGAATAATAACTTAGCCAACTACTAAAAGCTATACAATAAGAGTAGCCAATTTTTTATTTATCAAGTATAATTATACAATGTTTTTACACTAAAGTGAATATAAATAAATACAATTTTCCATGAAACTAATGAGTATCCATAAACTCATTTTATGTATATAAACTAAAATTATGAGTGCAAAAGTATCTATCATTTGACTATTATAGGAAAGGGAAATCATCATCAGAGTGCTTTTCCACACCAACCACAGACCATATATCCCCTACATAATTTCCCAACAAGAGAATAGACCTCCTTTCATGGATGAGCATATGATAATGGTGGAGGTATCTAGAAATCAACTAGAACTCATGTTTCGTAAGATTCTAACTACATGCAACATATCATAAAGAATTTTTTTCTAACATAATATCGTACATGCATGCATATAATCAAATAGATGAAATGATCATATTTAACTATAAACATTATTTTGACAAAAGTTTTCATATTCTTTAATGATCTAATAGATCAATCATAATTACACACACTCAATCAAATTTCATTTAATCTATGTATTAATGATTCTAAATATACGCATGATAACCTTCTCATGATAATAATCCTTAGTGTCATTAATACCAAATTTATTAAGTAATTCATATACAATATTTCCACATAATTCTTATATAGATTTAGTATAAATGTCACAATAATTAAATATAAGAAATAACTTGAAATAATTACAAATTAAATAATAGTAACTTAATAATAGCCCAAAGTCCATTATCTAAATATACAATATTACAATATATTATTTTCTAACAATGTTCATGATATATAAGAATTTACCAATTCCATACAAACATCCTTTGTTTATAAGTATTATAATTAAAATAATACAATACATAAATTTCATAATAAATCTTCAACTAATCAAAAAATAACAAATACAACATTTATTTGTTTAAATCAACAATTTAATCATTTTTTTCATAATTTATAATTGAAACAACATATTATAAATTAATGATATAAATCGTAGTTTGCATATGAATACATTTATTCACTATAAACAAACATCTTTTACATACCAAATTATATATATATATATATATATATATATATGTATATATATATATATATATGTATATATATATATATATATGTATGTATATATATGTATATGTATATATATATATATATATGTATATATATATATATATATATATATATATATGTATATATATATATATATATATATATATACATATATATATATACATATATATATATATATATATATACATATATATATATATATATATACACATATATATACATATATATATGTATATATATATATATATATATATGTATATATATATATATACATACATACATATATATACATACATACATACATATATATATATATATATATATATATATATATATATATATATATATATATATATATATATATGTATGTATGTATATGTGTGTGTGTGTGTGTGTGTGTGTGTGTGTGTGTATATATATATATATATATATATATATATATATATATATATGCACTTATATTTATATACATTTAAAACCTTTAGCCACTGATTTCCTAATAGCATGATATATACATATAAATGGTCATATGTGTGTGTGTGTGTGTGTATTTATATATATTTGAGTTTATTCTCATATTCCAAGTTCCCTACCTAATAAATATAAACTCATATTTAAACTAAATATAAACCATATTAACATCTCACAACATTTAAAACTTGAATTAAACGCATTAAAACACAAACATAACATATGAAATATTGTTATGTACCATATGGTACATTAATTTATTAAAATCATCCAATAAAGTTTAACCCCCAAATTAAACATCCGTGACCCAAAATAGTTTTAATATCAATTCTATTCAAAGAACATAGAATAAATAATAATAACCTAGTCATCATATATAATTACTAATGGTATAAATATTGATTTAGTCTTATTATGTTTACTAACCCATTAATTTAATTCTTGTGTAAATATCTAATACAAAATAATCATAACCCTATGATTTGATAATTGAATAACACACAGTCGATAAATGCTCATTTCTACATAGTTGAATAACTACCTGAGTTATGTTTAGTAATAACTTCTAGTAAACCATTCAAATGTTATACAAATCGAATCACAGTCCTCATATAATAATTTAAATACAATAGACTCAAAGATGTTCATACACATCCATCCCACAATTTAATTATACTCAGTCAACATAAAATCATTCTTTCCCAGTCAACACACAGTCATATTTACTATTATATAACTGACACCAAATGATCTAAAACTTGTGGTATGACTTTCAACTATATTAACTCACAGTCATCACATAATTAATTAACACAATTAATACATAACCATTTATACTTATTTGATAAAATATTTTATATACTATTGACCCATAAATATTTATACACAATTGATATAAAATATATATACGCAATCAACCATACATATTTATACATAGTCAACACATACCATTTATACATAGGTGATAATAAGTACTAACACTTAACCATTTGAAATGAACAAATACACATCCCACTAAAAAAATCTAATGAAATACTCAACCAAAAATAACCAAAGTCTAAAACACTATTCCTACAGTTATTTATTATATATTTATACTCATACAAAAAAATGAATATCAAAACCCTATTTCAAACCCCAACAAACCAATATCTCTATGCCATTTCAATAACATACATCCTTTTTAATATATATACATGCTAAGTAAAACTTAGGCAAGCAAATTATCTTTAGAAATCTTGCTTGAACCCTATGACCAAATAATGTTTCAAGCCATTTCATGAACACATAGCTATTTCACTAACACATAGAATAATATAGAGCCAATTAAATAAACCCAAATAAGCCACACTTATCCATGTAATTAAAAACTCAAGAGTTTCATTTAAACAATATCTCTAACCTTATATACTTAGGTTAGACTCAAATCAAATCATGGATTTAATTCTATGGGGGGATTATTCCTCCTATTGGGTCAAATCCTTTATTCACCCTAGGGTTTCAAAATATAATACAACCATTTAAAATAAAAAAACCCTATACGTATTTAATTCATATATTGTATAACCTAAATATAGTTTTTAGAGAAAATCCAAAAGAATAAACCCTACCTCATAATGTCCTAAAGTATATTTTATTATTTCATCTGTAAAAAGTCCCTTTTCTTTTCTCTTATTCACCTTTGTCATCCCCAACCACCTATGAAAAATTAAAAAACTACATATTCCTTTATTGTTTTCACATTTAACCGCATGTATTTATAAAACCCCTAATTTCATGGTGATCTATTCCTTACCACTCTAAGAATGGATCACCATTAGACTATAAATTCTCTACATACTTCTAACTCATATTTGAACCCTATCCACCAAGTTGCATGGTTCAAATGACCAAGAAAAAACCAAATGATAGCTTAAAAATTAGGGTTGACATTCTATTATGCCAAATTAACATAATTATTATGTTTTAATAAAAATTGAATGCCTATCCATTTAAATATTAAATAATCAATCTAAACATTAAATAATCAAACCTATTTAACCATTAGGTATTTCATAATTACGTCACCCTAGGTACCACATTAGGTCTAGGTTAGAGATAGTTTAATAAAATCATTTTGTTATATGATCAAAGATGTAATTTATTTATTTGCCATGTATATATGTAATCTAACAATAATTATCTATTGAAGGTACATGTCTATAAGAGGTTACATAGTAAACAAAAGTATACTTATCAAAAGAATTTATATCAATTGAAACATTCCACAATGGCAACCAGAATAATCATAACAAATAGTCACAACTATAATTAATATTGAATAACATCTAAACATTGATCTAAACCAAATCAACACATCCAAGTATGAATTAATCAAACACAATGAAGTTAAATAAATCATGCATTATTTTAATATGTGGTGTGTTTTGAGTTTATTGTCAAATCTCTACACCTTTAACGTATTCATCTGTAACACCCTCCCTAATGATAATCTCCCTCCATATCTGTCTAGAGAGTGGAATTTCTCCTACATTCACCTCAAAAATGAAAATGATAGTTATCCTATAACCATGATAATAAATACAAATTCTAATATAGCACAATAATATTGAACAAGCATAATCCATATGCATATGAAGCTCATATACAACTAACCAATCAAGTAATGAATCATACAAAATAATCATTATATCTCTATCCATACATCAACATAATGAAAATAGTTTGTTACAGTAATAATTAAGTAACATTAACCCCATTAATATCTTTTAATAAGTAAATCAATATTAGTGAGGAAATTCTAATAACACTTATTTCAAACCAAAATTTTGAAATCAAATAGTAAATAGTAGAAAAATAATAACAACATTTGATGTTCTAAATAAATAAAAGTGGAAAGAGCTTATAAAACTCATCATAGTCCTTCCAAGTGGCATTATCCTCAAAATATTAATCCCATTAGACCTTGTACTATGAAACTTGCCTATTATGCAAACTAACTTTATGAGTGTCAATTATTCTAATTGGTTCTACTATGACCTCCTTAGGATCTAGAACCTATGTAGAATTCCAATCCAATACATGATAAGGATAAGCTACATATTTATTAAGAGAGTTACATATAGTGGAAATTCAAGCCTATACACACCAGGATTGATCACTTCTAAGATCTCAAAGGGTCCCACATATTTTAGTGAAAGATTCACTGATTTACCAAACTTAATCAAGTTATTTTGACTCTTAATCTCATAAATACATTATCACTATAAGAAAACTATCTTGCTATCTTTTTTAGATCAGTACAGATTTTCTATCTATCATTGGCTTCTTCCAAACTTTGTCTAATTAACTTGACCTTCTCCTCCATTTCTATAAGCATTTTAGGACCAAAGACAACCTTGTCTTCAAGCTTGTCCCAACTGATTGGTGTTTGACACCTCTTTCCATACAATGCTTCAAATGGAGCCATATTTATAGATTATCAGTAAGATTTATTATAATCAAACTATACCAATGGAATGTTTTATTCCCACTTATATTATTGTTCCATGTAATACATTCTAAGAAGATCTTATAGAACTTGGTTTACTCTCTCTATTTGTCCATCTATTTTCAAATGATATGCAGTACTAAAATTAAACTATGTGCCCAAAGCTAAATTTAGAGTTAACCAAAACCAATATGTCATATTCAGATCTCTATTAGAAATGATCTTCTTAGGAAACCCATATAATAGGTACACCTATTTCATGAATCTTTTCAAAAGCATTGGTGCATCATCAATCAAATTACCTAATATGAAGTGAGCTACTTTGGTTAGTTTGTCAACTAATACTAAGATCATGTCATGATAGATCTATCATAACATCAAACCTTGGATAAATTACATACTAATTACCTTCTAATTCCATTCCAATATATCATGAGGATACAAAAATATTAGCAGATGCACATGTTTATCCTTCACACACTGACACTCCAAATAATGAGACATAAAATCCACTGCATCCATTTTCATTACTTTCCATAAATAAAGATGTTTTAGCTCAGCCATGAGCTTATTCACTCAAGGATGACTTGAATAAGGGGTATTATGCAATTCTTTTAGCACCATGATCCTCAAATTATCTCTATCAAGTACATACATTCTGCCATTGTACCCTAAAAGACCATCATTCTCTAACTAGAACCCTTAAACTTAGGGTTATAAACATCCTCTGACAAAGCTTTCTTAAATTTATCATATAATTCATCTCTAAGGGAGAATTTAACAACTTGATCATGAAATTTTCTCCTGATAGTAGCCAAAACTACTATATACCTTCTATGACTTAGGGCGTCAATCACTCTATTTTCCTTACCCCTCATGTAACTGATATCAAAATCATAGTTGGATAAAAACTATAACTATTATCTTTAAAAAACATTTAGGTTTAGTTGGGTGAAGATATATTTGAGTCTCAAGTTATCAGTCTTGAGCTCAAATAGTTTTCTCAATAGATAATGCCTCCAAACTTACAAAGCATGCACTATTGTATTGATTTACAAATCATGTGGGGCATAATTTGCCTCATATGATTTAAGATTATTAGACTCATATCTTACAACTAAACCATCCTGCATAATAAATCCTCTAAGAATATCCCTAGATGCATAAGTGATTATTGAGAACTGACCATTAGGATTAGGAACTCTTAGCATAGGTGTCGATGTAAGACTCCTTTTAAATCCTAAAAGGCTTTCTCACACTTATTTGACCAAAAAAAACTTAGATTCTTGTACTAAAGAGAGGTAATTGGGTTATCTATTTTTTATAAATTTAGAATAAATTTCCTATAATACCTTGCTAGTCCCATAAAAATTATCACCTCATGCATATTTTTGGGTGTTGGCCACTCCATTATGGATATTATCTTCACTAGATCAATTTAAATTTCATCTACAAAGATAATGTCCCAAATATTGCACTTTCCTATGGGAAAATGCACATTTGGATAATTTACCATAAAGTTTGTGCTTTTATAAACACTACAAAACCAACTCCAGATGGTGTAGATGTTCTTATTCATTCTTAGAATAAATGAGGATATCATTCAGAAAAACTAACACAAAGTGACCCAGATAATTCCTAAACACATTGTTAATGTGATTCATGATTTTTTTAGAGAATTTGTTAACCTAAAAGGCAACACTATAAATTCATGGTGCCCATACCAAGTTAAGAATGTTGTTTTTGGAATATATTCTTATTGAATCCTCAATTGATGATATCCTACTCAAATATATATTTAGATAAAAATATTTCCCCATATATTTGATTAAATATATCATCAATGTGGGGCAATGGATACTTGTTCTTGATTATTGATTTGTTCAACATCTTGTAATTAATACGTAAGTGAAGAGTACCATCCTTATTCTTGACAAACATGATTGGTTCACCCTATGGTGACACACTTGGTTGAATCAAAAATTTAGATAAAAACTCTTATATTTTAAATTTCAACTCAACCAACTCTATAATCATCATCTTGTAAGGTGCATTAGATTATGGTTCTAAACCAAGTATTATATCAATATAAAAATGAAACTCCTACTTGTATGGTAATCTCAGCAATTCTTCTAGAAACATATCCTAAAAGTTATTAAAAAAAGGGCAATCCTCAATGGATGATTCCTTTATTCCTTCCATTTCATTTATTTTAACAATAAATGATTTACATCATTTTTAATGAGCCTTCTTAAGTTGAATTTTAGAAATCTACCTAAGTTTCAACTCCCTTTTCTCACCCTAAATTTGAGTCTTATTCCCAAAATCATCCTAATATTCTACCTTTGATTTATGATTATCAAGATAATTCACCCCTAGGGTTACATCATATAACCCTAGTAGAGCTACATAAATATCTACTATTATAGTGAATTCAGGTAATTCAATCTCAGCTTCCACTAAACACCTATCAAATTTCACTTTGGATTCATTCTCATATTGTATTGACCATGCATTTTCCATTCAAAAAACTTTCCTAGACAACTTAGAAAGCATAAGTGGGGGAATAAAACATTTTGTAGCTTTAGTATCAATCAAAATAGAAATAGGTTGACTAAAATCATTGCTTAGAACCTAAATAGGTGAAACTTTAAAATCAACTTGACGATTATTAACAGTCACATGGGTTCTCTACTGAAAGTTTCCTTGTATAACCCTTATCTTTTCCTTCCTATTTTCCTTGATTACATAACCTATCATAATGATCACCTCCATAGATGAAACATCCACTAGGTGGTCCTTTCCTTTCAAACTATTGGTTCCCCTTGAAACTAGGTTTCAATCCACCATCTACTTTCTTACTACTTGAGAAGTTACTAAACCTAACATTCTAATTATTGAATTGATTCTTGGAATTTTTGATCCAATTTAAATTTTTATTCTTAAGAGTGTATTTTTAACCTCAAAACTCCTTGAACTTCTTTCTAACTTGAGCAAGACTTCAATTTTGACTCCTGCTTAATTGCCTTCTCAAAGACATGATCCAACATAGATGGCCCATGCACATATACCTCACATCCAATTTATGGTTTTAATACCATAATGAACTTTTGAATTTAAAATCTTACTTCTGCCTAATATTGAATAACATATTTTAGGAGCTTAGTGAATTTTTCCCAGTATTCATTTATCAAAAGATCTCCCTACTTTATATTCTAAAATTCTATTAGCTTCTAGTCAAAATACAATAGGGGAAACCATCATGATCTAAACAAAACCACAAATTTCTCCCAAGTGATGGTAATGGAGTTGAGGCTCATCTTGAGCTTATTATTTTTCCACCATATTGTTGCTTTTTTAGTAAGCTAAGATGCTCCCCAAAACACCTTAGTGAATTTTAAGTAGTTACAGATCTCAAAATACTTTTCCATTTATGTCAAATAATATTAAGCACCATCCCCTAACACATTTCCATCAAACTTAAGAGGATCTACTTTCTTCATATCCCATGCAAATTCTACAACTACATGAGCCCTAGCATCTTATATTACCTCATCATGCCTACACTATTGCTAATACTCTTGCTGAGATTCTTGTTGAACAAGGTGCTCTTTAAGCTCTACCTAGATGACTTCGTCAACATGCCCATGTACTTCCTACTCTAAGGTCATGATTTAGTCCCTATTTTTGTGCATGGTAGCAAAAATCTGATCCAACTTTGTAGCTTTATCTTTGATAAATTTGTTTGGATATCTTAAAGGTTTGTTGTTTGAAATACCCTCACCTCTAGGTATACTATAAACCATTCTCTATTATAATTAATAGGAGAATATGAATAAATTAGTGGACTCATTAAGTCCTAGAGTTTGAGCCTCAGCTCTAATACCACAATGTTAGAACCCCACTAGGTTTAACTTGTAAAATAGTAATTTAAAAAAAAACATTACTTTAATAATCAAACTAGATTATTCCAAATTAAAATGTCAATTTATATTTAAATAAATGCATATTACATAATAAATCAGTTATGATTCATTTAGATAATGATCAAATTATCATATTCAATAGAATTAAAAATTTAATCCATCATATATGTACATCTACTAAATAATAACTCAACCACCTGTTGAAGTTATACAATAAAATCAACCAATCTTATGTTTATTAGGTAAAATTATACAATGTTTTACACCAAAGTGAATATATGTAAATACAATTTTCCATAGAACTAATGAGTATCCATAAACTCATTATATATATATATATATATATAGACACACACACACACACACACACACACACTAAAATCATGATTAAATTCTCTATCAACTGACTACTAGAGGAGAGGGAGAGCATCATCAGAGTGTTTTTCACACCAATCACATGCCATAGATCCTGTACACAATTTCCCAACTAGGGAATGACCCTCCCTTCATGAATGAGTAGATGATAATGGTGCAGGTATCAAAAAGTCAACTAGAACCCATGTGTTAAAAGATTCTAAGTAAAAGCATCATATCATAAATAATTCTATTCTAACATGACATCATACATGCATGCATATAATCAAACAGGTGAAAAGATAAAGTTTAACTATAAACATTACTTTGGCCTAAGTTTTCATATAGTTTAATGATCCAATAGATAAATCATAATCACACATACATTCAATCAGATTTAATTCAATCTATGTATTAATGAATTTAAATATACACATGAGAATATTCTCACAATAATAATCCTTAGTGTCATTAATACCAGATTAATTAATCCATATACAATATTTCATGTAATTATTATATATATAGTATAAATTCCACATCAATTAAATACAATAAATAACTTGAAACAATTACAAGTTAAATAATAGTAACTTAATAACTACTAAATATTTTCTAAATTACAATATAGTCCAAAGTCCATTATCTAGTTAGGCAATCTTACAAATATATTCTTTTCTAACAATGTTTATAATATATAATAATTTACCAATTCTATACAAACATCCCTTGTTCATAAGTATTATAATTAAAATAATATAATACATGAATTTCATAATAAATCCTCAACTAATCAACAAATAATAAATACAATGTTTATTTATTCTAATTAGAAATATAATCATTTTCCTCATAATTTAGAAATGAAACAACATATTATAAATTAATTATATAAATCCCAGTTTGCATATGAATAAATCTGTTCATTATAAATAAACATCTACTACATACCAAATTATCTGCATACACATATATATTAGTATGTGCACTTATATTTATATACATTAAAAACCTTTATCCACTGATTTTCTAATGGCATTATATATATATATAAATGGTCATACATACATACATACATACACCTATGTGTATAATTTGTAATTGTTAACTTATATATGTACATATGAACTATTCATAAATAATATAATATAGTCTTTGTGTATAATCTATAATTATATATATATATACATATATATATACATACATATTTTATATATATTTGAGTTTATTCTCATATTCCAAGTTCCTTACTTAATAAATACAAACTCATATTTAAACTAAATATAAAACATATTAACACCTCACGACATTTAAAACTTGAATTAAATGCATTAAAACATAAACATGACATATGAAATACTACTATGTATCATATGGTACATCAATTTATTGAAATCATCCAACAAATTTTAACTCCCAAATTAAACATCCATGACCCAAAATAGTTTTACTATCAATTCTTTTCAAAGAACCTAGAATAAATAATAATGACCTAGTCATCATATACAATTACCAATAGTATAAATATTTACCCAGTATTATTATATTTACTAACCCATGAATTTAATTCTTATATAAATATCCAATACAAAATAATCATAACCCTGCAGTTTGGTAATCAGATTACACACAGTTGACAAATGTTCATTTCTACATAGTTGAATAACTACTTGAGTTATGTCTAATAACAGCTTCTAGCTGACCATTAAAACATTATAAAAATTGACTCACAATCCTCATATAATCATTTAAATATAATCGACTCAAATACATTCATACACAACTATCCCACAATTTGGTTATACTCAGTCAACTTATGTTCATTCTTTCCCAGTTGGCACACAGTCATATATACTATTATATAACCAACACCAAATGATCTAAAACCTATGTTATGACTTTCAATTATATTAAATCATATTCATCACATAATCAATTAACATGGTTAACACATAACCATTTATACTTAGTCGATAAAATATTTTATATAATGTCGAACCATAAATGTTTATACATAGTCGATATAAAGTCTATATACATAGTCAGCCATACATATTTACGCATAGTCAACATGTACCATTTATACATAGATGATAACAAGTACTAACACTAAATGATTTAATATGAACAAACACACAACCTAATATCAAAATCTAATGAAATACTTAGCCAAACATAACCAAATTTTAAAACACTATCCCTAATGTCATTCATTATATATTTATACTTAGCCAAACAAATAGACATCAAAACCATGTTTTGAACCCCAATAAAATAAAATATCTATGCCATTTCAATAATATACAAACATTTTAATATATAAACATGCTAATTAAAAATCAGACAAGTAAATGATCATTAAAAACTCTACTTGAACCCTATACCCAAATAATGTTTCGATCCATTTCACTAACACAGAATAATACATAGCCAATTAAATAAACCCAAATAAGCCACAATCAACCATGTAATTAAAAAATCAAGATTTTCATTTAAATAATATATCTTACCGTATATACTTAGGTTAGGCTCAAATTGAATCATGGATTCGATTATGTGGGGGGATTCCTCCTCCCATAGGGTCAAATCCTTGGTTCACCCCAGGGCTCCAGAATCTAAACAACCAGTTTTTTAAAGAAAAACTTGTACACATTTCATTCATAACTGGTATAACATGAATATATATTTTTAGATAAAATTTATAAGAATAAACCCTACCTCATAATGTCCTAAAGTAGATTTTCTTCTTTGGTCTACAAAAAGTCCCTTTCCTTTTCTCTTCTCTTCTTCTCCTTTGTCAACACTGATCACCTATGAAAAATTCAAAAACTCTATATTCCTTTATTTTTTTCACATTCAACTACATGCATTTTGAAAACCCCTAATTTTATGGTGACCCATTCTCTACCACTCCAAGAATGATTCACCATTAGACCAAAAAATATTGGCATGCTTCACACATCTCATAGCTTGACCACCAAACTCATAGTCTCCCCATTATTTCCTTCTAACTCGTAGTCGAACCCTATACACCAATTTGCATGGTTCAAATGACCAAGATAAAACTAAATGATATCATACATATTAGGGTTGGCATTATATTATTTCAAATAAACATAATTATTATATTTTAATAAAACATGAATGCCTATCCCTTTAAACATTAAACAATCAAACATAGTTAACCATTAGGTATTTAAGAACTAAGTCACCCAAGGTACCACCTTAGGTCTATGTTAAAGATAGTTTAATAAAATCATTTTTTTATATTATCAAAAATGTAATTCATTTCTTTGCCATGTATATATATTATAACAATACTTATCTATTGAATGTTGTAGGTACATGCCTATAAAAGGTTACAAAGTCAACAAAAGTATAGTTATCAAAATAATATATATCAACTAAAACATCCATCATGGCAACCGCATTATAATCATAGTTGTAATTAAGACTAATAACATCTAAATATTAATCTAAAACAAATCAAAAAATCCAAGCATGGATTAATCAAACACAATGAAATTAAAATAATCATGCATTATTGTACTATGTGGTGTGTCTTGGGTTCATTATCAAATCTCTACACATCCAATGTATTCATTTTTAGCACCCTCCCTGATAATACTCTCCCTCCATATCTGTTTAGAGAGTGGACTTTCTCCTACATCCACCTCAAAAATTCATATGGTATTTATCCCATAACCATGATAATAAATAAAAATTCTACTACAAAAAATTAAACTAGATAATCATAATCCACATGCATATGAAACTCAAGCACAACTAACTAATCAAGTAAAAAGTCATACAAAATAATCATTATATGTTTATCTATACATCAACATAATAAAAATAGTTTTCTACAATAATAATTTAAAAAAAATTAATCCCATTAATATATTATTATTAAGAAAATTAAGTTTAGTGAGGAATTCAAGATGTAACATGGTGGGTGTTGGTGGAAGTGGGGTCCCTCATTATCCTAATTATTTTCTCAATTTAAATTTTGGTTTCCACTATATGTGAAGATATATCCTCTTGACTACCTAGGGGATATTATGGAACTATAGGATGGATAGGAGAGTTAGGTGGAGGGTTTGGAAGAAGGTTAGTAGTGTGGCCTCTTGCATCAAAGAGAGCTATTTAAAAAGCATAATTTACCAATTAAATAATGCAAATAACATAAAATTTAAAAAATAGGGTTATTAGGTTTAGTTTTTTATCACTTTCCTCCTATCCATGGTGGTATCATCTATGTGTCAATATTTTCAACTTTATAATGAATACTATGTGGTAGGAAAAACAAGCTAAGCAAAACATGATCACATGATAACACAAATAATAGAGTAAAATGAGATGTTTAGCATTTTGGGGGGCTCGAGTGGGTTTTATAAATTGTTTTAAGTGTTAAAAATTCATACACAATCTAAATTAGTATACTGATCTTAGAATTAAAATAATGTGTATGCATTATGGACATAACACACATGCACTATGGGAAATGTCCATAGAATTGTCCACCAACTCTCCGCACATACCTAATGAGAACTAGATTTATGTGGTTACTACTAATGCAATTTTCTTATATGGACCTCTTTAAATTCATGTACTCTTAGAGTTATTTATCCTTGAATTCTACTACTTTATTCTCAAACCATTTACTTGATCTATATAAAATTGATTGGTTGCATGCATCTAAGTTTTTTACCTCTTTAGAAGACTAGTTAAAGTCAAGAAAAGGAAATAACTTAACCTATTTTTGCATAAAGTGTCTTATAAATTACTTACATGATTAACTTGTCCCTCAATGACTAATTCCAATTTGAAATCCTATAATTTTTATAAGCCCATCCTTATATAGTCTATTTATCTCAACTCAAAGTTTTCAACATAGTCCACACAATAATATTCAATGGAATAACTAGAGACAAACTAGAGATAATTCTTCATGAATTTTTTCTATCAAAATGGAAAATTTTGGTATAAAAATTCATTAAGAAGTGGATCATTTTGGTTCTAGTTTTTTACACATCAAGCATTATTATGAAAAATACAGTGTCCTAGCTCAATGAGAAATTATCTCAAGAGAACTCTATTTTTGGCATATCTAAGAAGCCAGTATGGAGTTCCTCTTATATAGGTGAACTTTGGAAATTTTATGATAGTTTCTTCCACACTCAATAAATTTGGAAACTTCATAAAAGATTTTGAATATTGTATTTCCATCCAAAAATATCATTGTGAACATGATAAACACATCACTGACCCATTTAAAATAGTTATTCCCATTTCAAAGGTGATTTGATGGTAGTATTTGTAAATCATTACTCTAGAAAAACATTATCCATTTAGACTAAGACCAGGCCATGACCTAAAGAATGTAATTGAATAGATTAGGTAAGATGTCAAGTAAAATCTTTTGGTGATCTCAAGTGTTGTCATATACCAATGAAATATGGTATCAATTATGTGACCCACATATATGAACTACTTATGCTCACAAATGATATTTATTATCATGCATATTCACTCATGAAATTCACCTATAGCTAGATTACCCATTATTCTATTGATAACAATGATAATTTCAGATAGCTCTGCATGAAATTTTTACTTATAAATGCATTTTTGTAGATTACCCATTATTCTATTGAGAACAATGATAATTTTAGATATCTCTGTATGAAATTTTTACTTATAAATATATTTTTGTAGCTTAGAAGGATATTTCCTCTTCTTATTCTACCAGGTCTGATTGACCATTTTGGAATAGTTTATTGTGTTCAAGCCCCAATATTGATGAGTAATATCTTTATTTATCACCATGGATATGTATTTAGGCTAAAATATGAGGGATATTTTTAGATAATGACCATCTAGTTTGAACATTAGCATGTCTTCCATAATTCAGACCTCTCTAGCTTCTAGATTATAATATTTCATAAATGAGAGGACTAGGTTAGTGCATTGAACTAAGGTTTGGAATCTAGAAGCCTATGTGAGCCTACTATCAAAAAAACATTGCCCAATGATCAAATTATTTCTTTCCTTAATTTGTCCCATAAGTATTCTATGTAAATATGGTTGATCATTAAGTCCTTAACCTATATAACACTAGTATCCATAGTATAGATGATCTTGTATCCCATATACTTGAATTTCATTTTTAGAGGCTTTTTTTTACAAAAATCAGATTATATGATAAACTTGCATAATGATATGTCTAATCATGATGGAGGAAATTTTTAGGTGAATGAAAATAATATGAAAACATGATATAACATAATAAAAATTATCCATTAAATTTTATTCACGAGGTTGTGATAATTGAGGCATTAATGGTCTAAAAATTCAAAATGCTCTAAAAGGCTCAAAATTCAACCAAAATTTTAGAGGGTGTCAAGGGAATGATTTGTAGATGGTTGATATCAAGTGGTAGTAAAAAAGAATATGAAAAATGATTAAAAATTTAGAATAATAATTTAAGGATGTCTATGAACCCTTTAAAGCTTAAAATTTTGAAAATGGGTGAATAATTTAACTAGTCCAGGGCACAAAATAGTAGTGAGGATGATGAGCTTTTGAAGGAAAATGTGATTTTTTAGGTGATGCTAAGACCAAGCACATATCAAACTATAAAATTAAGTAAATATAAATGGATAGGGATGCCTTGGAGGTCAATGATAATTATAGGGAATAAATTTGTTATTTTTTAGTTATTGGGAACTAAGAAATGAGATTTATAGATTTTAAAACACACCCTTGTGATTTAATTCCTACAAATACTACTTTAAACTACCTTTTTCATGTTTATTGTGTCCATCGAGCCTTTTAGGAACTTAGAACACCTCATGATTTCTCTGACAGTCATGACACTCATTTTATTTAAAACCTCTCCTATATATTTCATATTTTATGGGTCTTTTATGGACCTTAGGAAATTTATGCACCTCATGATAGACATGATTTACTTATCCATTTTTTCTTCCTCTACTTATTTCACTGTCTATGTATTCTTGAATTTTCATTCACTCCACATAGTTTGAATTTCTCATGCATAAATGGTACCTCATAATCCTAATTTATTTAATTCCTATATACCACTCCATGAACTTCAAAAAATTTATGTACTTGAAGTATTTTGGTTAGTTATTCAATTACACAAACCAAGAAAAAAATTGAAGTGGTTTTATGGAAAAATGAAAAGTTTTGATGCTAAATTTAAGAAGTCATAATTTTTCCTTGGGATGAAGTCTACTCATTGAAAAATAAATTTAATGTCTTGGAAAATTAAAATTTTGGTTACAATATTTGGCTTTTATTATAGGCTTGGAATAAAAAATACATAGTTAAAGTCTAACATCTATTTGTTTTAGTGATCAGTGCATCCATTGGGCTACATAGTTAGATAATTACTTTAGACATTTATAAAAGACAACATGAGTATAAAACACACCAAAATAGAAGGGAAAAACACAAAAAAATGAAGCACTATAAAATATAAATTAACCACATAAAAAATACTAACTCACCTATGTACATGTATAAGAAAACCTGTTTTACATAAAGTAATTATTTATATATTTTCTACTATATGTAAATGGGGGATGTGTTCCATCTCTATATGTTAGTTGTTAATATTTTTTTCCATATTATAGATTTTTTAGGCTCCCATACACATGGATTTAAAATTTCCATGACTACCTTTTGGCTCTCTCCTCTTATCCCAATGGATAACAAAGTTGCCAATTTGGAAGCCTATTTATCTGACTCTCTTATCTAAGAATTTATTTACTTTGATATAGTTCTTGGTTATTTTATAAATCACCATGATCCTTTATTCATCTAAATTTTTCAATTAAATTATTCTTTTATCAAGATAAATTCTAAATTTCTCTTATTTTATTGTTCTTTCCAACTGAAAAGAGAACAACTCTAGAGAAATGAAAATCTTGACATCTATACCATATACTAATTTAAAAGGTAACATGTAAATGTATCTCATAATATTGATTTGACCTCCCCATAATTAATCATAAAATTTCTTATGATTCTAATCTACTAACTTGCAAATGATGGTAAAAATATTTTTGTTACTTGATTTTTCCTAACTATTATCTACTAATCATCTTTCTTAAAATATGGACACATTAGCACAAGAGTGTTAGCAATATCATTTTTATCTCATCAAAATAAGTTTTACCATCATTTATCTATTATAAATACACCTTTTCTCACATTATTCAGGTGATATGCTTGGTAATATCTATAGACTCAAGTACAAATATTCTCAATAAATTCCCCTTATGAATGGAGTGTGTTTCACACTTACTAGTTAGAAGAGATAATTGTTGGATAACTAATATTTCAATATCCACTTTAATTATTTACTTTGAAAATATATGACCCAAAATATTTCCTCTAATAACTCTAAAGATGGAATTATTCAGATGTAGTGAGATGCCATGAGCTTGACACCTTTTGAAAACCATATTGAGGTGTTCATAATGATGTTTTCGCATGTTTTATGATATTTTAAGATCATCAAGATGAACAACTATAATTTTTTTATTCATATCACTAAAATATATATCCATGGCCCTTAAAAATTTGGAACTAGAGTCAATGTGTCTCAATGGAATTTGTTATATGCAAAGTTAACCTAGGGAGTTGTGAATGTAATCTTATTTTTATCTTTGGGTGCCACTTCCACTTGATTATATCTATATAAATAATCAAGCATGGAATTCATCCAAGATCTAGTTATGAATTTTGAATTCAATCCATTATGGTAAATGGATAATAATATTTGATAAATTCTTATTTTAAAAGCTGAAAATCAACATAGATCTTGATTTCCACACTTTTGTTCCTCACTAGTACAATATTTATCTACCTAGGTTGAGTGATGGATTTGAAAAATTATCCTGACATCTAGAAGTTTATTCACTTATTCATATATTTTTATATAAATATTAAGGTCATAATGCCTTTGATTTTACTTATAAAGGTTAACACTAGGTCTTAATGGGAGGTCATGCTTTATTTTGTTAGGCATAAATTTTTTCAATTCATCATAATACAAGGAAAATAATATTTATATAGCTTTAAAATATTCATGAACCTTTATCTCTCTTCATTGGAATAACATTTTCAAATTTTTATATATCATGGTTCTTTGTTATTGTAAATATTTAATTTATCATATTTTTTAATATATATTTATGTTTTTTCATGAATTTTGCTCTTAATGTATTTATCATGTTTATCAAAAAATATTAAAGTGAGACCAAACCTTATAAAATCTTATTCCCCTTGATATGGATGACTCAATAATTTCCCTTGATATATTTAATCATATTCTTTATTTCAATCTCATCTTTAGTGTTACCTTAAAATAATTAT
>JARHVA010001288.1:3335000-3510000 GCA_037957365.1 Torreya grandis | reverse complement strand
GTAATTTATTTTAAATTTTTAGGTTTATGGAGTTTAATCCCTAGGTTGTTAAAGAGTCTAAGTATAGAAAATTAGGGTATAAATATGCAATAAATATAACCACTGATTTGTAATAGAATTGACCTAGTTTGACATTTCTAAAAATAACAATAAATTATGTTAACAAGTACTTAACTAGAAATATAATAATATAGATAATCTAGAGGCCACAAAGTTAGATAGACACTGATCTAAGTGTCACAAATAAGACCCAAGTGTTAAAACCCTTCCTAGATAGTAACACCCTAATTGGATACTAGTTCCATGTGGCACTAGTGTTCTTATTTTAGCAATAGTGTCCTATATGTAAAACTATTTTGAGCTTATAGGTGTACATGTATTTAGGTCTTCTAAGCCCATTCCTATGTGAATGAGTTTTGGATCTCTACAGATGACCTATTTTAACTAATTTTATGTGAAAACCCTAATCCTTCATGTTTCTAAGGCATCCAGTTGACATAAGTAGTAAAGTGTGTTGTTAGTGGGGCAGGCTAGACATCCTCAACACCCTGTTATAATGAGACTTGTGTACATACCAATACTTTTAAAGAGGGATCAAGCCCAATGTAATTATCCCCACCTAAGTGCCGGTGTAATTGTAAGTGAAGCTAGTATGAACATTGGCTTGAATTCTTTGAATGTGATTGAGGTTTTAAACTTGAGTAATATGAGATTAGGAATGTTGTAAATGGTTGTATGTAAAAGTAAGGTAGAATAATCATTGATAACCTTGAATATGCATAACTTATTCTAAGTTTTTTTGTGTAATTTGCATTTTATTTCCATTTAGTGGTTAGAGGGATATAATTCATGTATATATACTATTTTGGTGCTTGTGTGGGTCTTAAAATAGGTTTAAGATGACCCTAAGTAGTATTTGATTTGAAAAGATATCTATTGGAAGAAAAAGGAGGGAAATTGATAATAGCACCAAAACTAGGACATTAGCATCATGGGGAACTACTGTCCCTATTATGGAACTAGTGTCTAAGTGGTAGAATGTGAGGCACTAAGGGCCAAGTTGTCAAAATGAGGGTATAATATTAATTTAGGGATGTTTATGGATGCCTATGGCCCACACTAAGGCTATATAATTGTTTATGTAGGCCCTAAGATAGGTCCAGAGATAATATAGGGATGGGTGGTCTCAAGTATTACTCTCAACACTCAAGTGTCATTTTTAGGTGTTTACATCTCCCCCCCCCCCGCTCATTTATTCTATAAATGTATAAAATAAAAATGACGATGATAAAGGAAAAATAAGCATACCTAGACTTACCTAAGAGGTAAAGCCCATGAATTTGGATCTAAGTATGTGAAGCATGCTCCATTACCAGTCCTTTAAATGAAACATGCATAGATCAATCCTTACTTAAGAGATATCAAAAGTAAATTCAAAAATAAGTAAAGAGATAAAATTGAGGAAAGAGATAAGGGAGAAAAAGGGAACAAATACACCTCACTAGGTATGTGAACTAATGCATAAACTTGGTGATAACCTATATGTGTAAATAGTGATCAATTATTGAATATTTTTCATTGATTTGATGGCTTGTTTAACCCCCATGTGTGGTTAGATCAAGAAATTAATCCAGTTTTGACTCCATCATTTCCCACCCCTACTTAGTGGATCATGACATGTGAATAACTTGGATTGGACTGATGATGTGTCCAACCCTTTCATGTAGGTGTTTCAAGAACTCAAGTAGACTATGACTCCATCATTACCTACCCATGTTTAAAATATGCATCTAAAACTAAAACTATATGATGTAACTAGAGTTATGTAACCAGAGATGTGTTGGCTTTGTGACCACTTAGGAATAGTAGGCAGCTCTAGGCCACTCGAGAATACCAACCATTATAGATGGAATGAGGAATGAATATAGTGTGTAACCTATAATATGGTGTCTAATGTGTAAATCATGTATAATTACATGGATGTTATCATTCCATCTGATCAATTGGTGTATAAGTGGGTATATAGAAAGAATGTGTCATGCATATGCCCCCAAATTTGATATCTGAGCATATAGATTCTAGATTGAATTGTAATAATTTGTATTTGATTATTTAAACTAAAATGGGAATTATAATTTCATACATGATTCTCCCAATTTGAGAAAATTTATATGAATCTAGGCTAACTAATCCAAAACTAGAAATATATAACTAAACCTATACAAACCTAAACTGTACCTACTATAATTTTCTAAATAATCTATAATTTTTTGAAATTGAGGATATTGGATAGGGGCACCATATTTTAAATAGTATCACCATGTGGTGATAATTTCCCAATTTGGGTGCTAATATCTAACTATTTTGATTTTTGTATCACTATAAGTGATCTCTATGTCACTATTTCCCATTATGTTTTCCAAAATCTGATTTATATGTTCAAAGCCTGTATGCTAAATATTTTAATATAAGTGCATTCAGATAACTTGATCTCTATGACAAACCCTTGTGAATGCCTCCTCTTTTTAGGGGAGTTATATTTGTGCAAGAATTGTCCTTAAAATAAAAAAGTTTTAAAAATGTGTGTTAGTCAGAGCATATATGATATCTATGTAATAAACTAATATAATGTGCATACATAACATCCTAATGTAAGATAATTTGAGCATAATTTTATAGTGTGTGATGTGTATTAGGTCTAACACTCAAAAATTTGTCAAGATAAATATAACAATATATATGAATAACAAATTTGAGTAATAATTGAGTAGCTACCTATAGGTATGGGTCATTATGTTCATCATGACACCCAATTAGGTATGGGAAATACATGAGGTCCCTCATGATATCTAAAACTAGAGTATTTAACAAGCAAAAGACAAGTGTCATAGCCATGAGACATACAATAAATCATATATATAACACACATGAGGCACACAAAGTAGTTCAAGGGCTATATTACAAGGGACATGGGCACATGTCACTAAATCTAAGAAATCAAGGAAATGTTTAGATGTACACATATGCAAACAATAAACAAGTTGGCTTAAATCCACATGGAAGGAATTGTTTAAATGTATGTATACAAAATTAGGATGACATACACAAGGACATGGGCACATGTCTAAAACATACATATAAAAAAAAGAAGTGGCACAGAGTCACAAAGCAATGCCATATTCAAATTTCCTCAAATAAAAGAAGCATAGAGATACAATCAAGTATAAACTAGGAAAGCTATAATGAAAGTATGGATGAACATGTGGTACAAATTTGTATAACAACTAAGATTTACATAACGTTGAGAAGATAGTAGTAGTAGTCAGTTAAAAAATTTGAATGGGTGTAGGATGATCAATATCAAGATATAAAAATGCTAAATCTATGATCTAGAGTTTAGAAAGATATAACCTATAAATCAAAACTATGTATAGGATGCCCCCAAATGGATGAATTTGTCAAGTGAAGAACCCATGTATCTATCCATATGTCCCCAATTGGTGGATAATATTAAATATGGATCAATGTAGTGGACTTGAGTCTTGTAGTAATCTATATGCACTCAAAAATAACAAGTGAATCATTTATGTATGATAAAAGTGACTATACTAAGATATATAGCATATGTAATGTCTAGAGAATATAATAAATGTAAATATAGAAATGCATTTAATCTATAATTTATGTTTTCTAAGTAAATATTTGAATTCTTTTGTGTTTTATGGATATAAGTTATGTACAAGCAACATGAAAATGAAAATTTATACAAGGAGTAAGAAATAAGGAAAGTATGTACAATAAGGGAGGAACAATACTAACTGATGAGTCTCATGGAAGACTCACTATCAATGTGGCATATGTCAAATAAAGGAACAAAGATCATGTGTGTTATATTAAAAGGTAATTGAGGTCCAAAAACCTATAATATAGAGTGATCTATAGCTGGCACTACCTGTGAAATAGTGTTAGGAATCCATGAAATTGATTGTGGTGTCTTGTGAACTATAAGGGTCTTAGGGACCATATGGTAGAATATGTTGTAGCTGGTATAGGTTCCCTATGATGAGAACTCTGAGAACTCAATAATATTGATATGGAAAGAAAAGGAGTAGAGGGAGGCCCTATATAATCTATAACATATGGGAATCTCTAATAATGGTCTCCATGGAAGATTATGTGTATGTGATAACACTATATGAGTAGACCTCACCTGCACTGATAGATCCACTAAACTCTATGGTGTACTAATAGGAACTATGCATAGATATATGACTAATAACTATGATTTAACTTCTTATGGGATAGGTAAAGGATACTCATATGAAATAACCTCAACTATGATGACATGATTAACATATATATATATATATATATATATATATATATATATATATATATATATATATATATATATATATATATATATATATTTGAGGCATCCTAATTTAGGGATATGCCTAGGTTACCTGAAAAATAATATAAGTGGGAAATAAAAAAAGTGTAGGAATAGTACACCCTAGCTAACTAAAAACACTAGGAATAAAAAAATTACATTCATAAGAATTAGGCTCACTAAATTTTTAACCTTTAAATTCTAGATTATTTAATGTAGGGTTAAAAGGGATAGAGATAGCCTATGGAATAATGGTTATAAACTATCTCTATAGTAGGACAATTTAATGCTAAAATCATGTAAAACCTATATTGAATTTATTAAATTGGGATATGCTAAAATTAGAAAGTAAAACTATACTTCATATGAAAATAAAAAAGAAACAATATACTTAGCTGGTTCTAATGCTAACATAGTATTGGATCTAGAACATTCATGAAACAAACTAGTAGAGGATTCCAGAATAGTCTCTAAATTATGTATTATGTGCCTCTAGAACCATAGACACTAAAATTATCCTTATACATTAGTATTGATGCTACTATTTAAACCAAATGAATGTCATGTATAGAATACATATTAGAAAAATATGCAACCGCCTAGATGATTCTAATTTTGTCTTCAGCTTCACTTTGGTACATTTAGATATAGGTCATGAGATGTCACTCATCAAATTTTAATACACTAATTCTTCATCTTCATGATGAGCTTGGTAAAATGGGTTAGTGGGCTCATGGTGTTGATCCAACCCTATAGACCCCTCTATTAATCATTTCTACCTACATAGACAATACTCCAAAGAGGTCCTTATACTAATTTAGTTCTCCCTTACATGCTGTCTTATGTGTGAATCCTAAAATATGTGATAAGTACAATTGTGACCTAGCTTTTAACTTATCAAATATAGATCTTAGGTTATTCATTCAGTACTTTAGACCTATTTATGTGATGTCCCTATGACTAATATGGAAATAGGATAAAATATGGATATTTTCGTGATTGAATGCTTGATATAATGATTTTGATAAGTTGTCTCGATCTCTTTAGGTATTTTATAGGTTTAGAATGAATGAGGGTTGATCTTAAATTTATACCCATCTTCTTAGAGAATATATCATATTAAATCACTTAGGCTGACCATTAGGATATGTTTCATTTGAAAATTAGATGAATTTAGGGCATTGGACACCTACATCAGGGTAGGACACTAGCATCGACACAAGGGTCTAGGACTAACACTTATGTCCTCAAAGTTAGAAAATAGGTACAAGATCAATTTTTATATGGAATAATATAATCATATTTTAATAATTATAGGAATATATAAGGTTTGGGTCATCAACATAAGACTAATTAGACCATAAATAGGCCAATAGGCATAATATAGAGTAGATACATGAATTCTAAAAGTGGAAAAGATTTAAAATTGAGAGGAATAGTCAAGGTATAAGTTTTCCAAGTGTACAAGACTAATTAATTATATAATAGATAAATATCATCTATATAAACCTCTTGAAGATCAATTCTTACAAAAATTATCTATTATCATTATCTAAAAGGTTTTCTATTTCCAAATTACAAAAATCAAATAAGGAACCAATGAACCTATCGATGAATATGTCTTGAGGTACAAAATAATGTTGGTTAAAATGAACAATCATATGGTAGATAAAGAACTTAAAAACATCTTAAAATAAAGTCTACTTTATCCTGTGCATGAGTCCATCCTTTTCAAAAAATTTAAATCCTTTGATGAATAATTCCATGCTGTTCGAGATTGTGAAATGAAAAATATCTCATTTAATTAAAATAATTATGTATCAAACACACTAACTACATCTACTTATAATATCGATTTTACAATCAAACCAAGATATAAGGTAAAACCTCCTAAGCCTTAAAAGGAAACAACCACCACAATTAATATAATTTCTTGGTAGCTTAATCAACTTGTCTTATCCAAAATAGCAAGGAGATAATTTACATGCTTGCCTGGGTATCCTACTTGATTACTCTCACATTTAGTAGAGTGTCATCTTATATATCCCTCATCTTGTAGAGGATGATATGAGTCATCCTACCCAAAGGATATGATGTGAATACTTATTGTGATTATCACTAAGAACCATGGCATTCTACAAACATATGTTTTACCATGAAGCATAATATCTATGACCTTATTGATGACCAAAGAATTAACCTTGATGATCTTCCAAAGGAATTAGTTTCACAACCTAATGATCACTAGAAACAAGAGATATTTAAAAATCCTTTGTAACACCATTCTAAGAAAGAACTAGAAGTGCAAATGGTATACAATGCACATCCTCATCCATCATATTATGAGAACCCATTAGATGTGATTATTGGTACTTATACATGGAATATACATTCTATGGTTCAAAGACCTACTATTGCCTTTGATGATAGTGAGATTAAGGATGATCATTCACATATTCATTATTTGTTCATTTGAGCATACCTTGATAAACAACTTATATGAAATGTTATGATTGATAATGATGCAAGTGATAACATTTATACCATGAAATTACTTACACACTTGGATTAAACTCATCAAGATTTACACCATTCTATAATATCATTTAGAGAATTCATTGGACCTCATAGCAAGTTATTGGTAAGATTGACTTGTCTTCACAAGTGGGGCCCATATATATGGTTACTACATTTCAATTATAATTTCCATGAATATATTTGATATGTTACTGGGATACCCTTGTATACATACTCTTCAAGTGATACCTTTTACAGTGTATGGGTGTGTTAAATACATTTACATCAATCAAGTAATTATAATTTTTAGATGCCTACTAGTTTAGAATGTTATAAAGAGTCCAAAATAATTTATATAGTTATAAAGTCAAGTTATTAAGCCAAGTAGTAAAGTATCAGCTCCTAAAATCTTTACTTTAGAATATTTTTATTTATTACCATTCACTTTTTAATATCCAAGCCTTTATAGCTAACAAAATAGAACGAATTCAAAAAATATTTTTATGGTTTGGAGTTGAGGAAAGAAATAGGATGGATATTATTAATTAGGACACTATTTTTATAACCAAAGAGAAGGGTGGATTAGGCATAATAAATATTAGAGATTTCAATAAAGCTATTATGGAAAAATTTGGATGGTACATTATGAAAGAGGAGAAAAATTAGCTTCATATATTCAGAGATAATTCTTTGGTGGTAATGAGATTCAAAATTTAACTCACAATATTCTTGTTCCTACAGGGTCTATCATTTGGAATGGGGTGCTCAAAATTAGAAGAGTTCTATTTATGGGGATATTATGGAGAGTTGGCAGTGGTCAGTTGATTAATTTTTTGGGAAGATGTGTAGAAGCACAATCATCCACTCTTAGGCCATCTTATATTTTTTGTCATAAAAAATAATTATCTAAGGATCTTTGGGGATACACTAGATGGGTATGTCTCATTTCAGAATGGGATACCACATTGGAAGGACTTTAATATCTCTTTAAATAGTCATGGTCTAAGCAATATTATTAGTCAATTTTAGGGATACTTGGGAGATTGTCATTTATTCAAGAAAAATAGACAAGATGAATTGATTTGGAAACCTCATGTTTCAAGAACCTTCACTATAGCAGTTGCTTACTCCTTATTATCTGTTATTCCTAACAACAAGGAATGGATACTAGTTTGGAGCCATATATTTATTCCTAAAATTAACATTTTTTGCTAGATAACAAACCATTATAAGATATTAACCTTAGATAATTTGCAAAAGAGAGGTTTTCACTTTCTCAATAGATGATATCTTTGTTGTCAAGATGAAGAAAGTATAAACCATTTGTTGCTACATTGCTCTTTTACTAGAAATATCTGGGGATAAATTCTTCAAAATTTAGAGATAACATGGGTCATGCCTAAAGGAATTGAAACCTTTCTCCCTATTTGGTTTATAGCTCCTCCTTTTTTCACCCTATTCTTATAAAATTGTGGATTCAGACTCCTTTGCATGTTTTCTAGGGGATTTCAAAGGAAAAGAATAACATTATCTTTAAAAATTCTATGATAGGTATTTATCAGCTCATACACTCTATTAGTTGTGATATTTAGGAAAACATTTTTGTGGCTAAGATAATAAATTCTAAGTCTCCTCCTACTAACTAGGAATTAAGAATTTATAAAAATTAAAACATCACTCATAATCTTAATGACAAGGATTATAAAAAAGACTACATAAGGAAGCAAACTAGATGGATATGTCCCCAAATTGGTTAGGTTAAAATCAATTTTGATGGATGCTCAAAAGGTAATCTAGGGTCCTCCTCTATGGGAGGAATTATAATAAATGAAAAAGTTAAAATTATTGAGTATTATTCTAAACCTATAGGAAGGGCTTCTAATAACTTTGGTAAAACTTACACTTTGTAGTGGGGTCTCCACAAAATTCAATCCTATGGTTTTAATCCAGTGGAAGTGGAAGGTGACTCTAAGGTGGTGCTTGATATGGTCACTAGATCTTTGAATATTCCTTGAGAGCTCAGGGACTACATTAAAGATATAAAAAATTCTATTTCTATTCCTAATATTAAAATAAGAAATGTGTATAGAGAAGGAAACCATGTTACAAATAAAATAGCCAACCTTGGTCTTAATATTAATGGTAATTGGTCTACTACCTTGGCTGATGAATTACCACAAGGAATAAAAAATATTATTTTTAATGATGCAAATGATGAAAGTTTACCATGTCACTATTTGTTTTGATAAGGGATCCATTTCCTTGCTTGATGATTATTTTCATAGACTTCAAAACATTATTTCCCATGATTGATTTATTTTTGCTTAGTCATCATATTATTATGATGACTAATACAAATCTTTGAACTATTGTGAAGAGATAGCTCAAGGATAGTTTAAAAAAACAACTATTATGAAAAATCATTCCACCCTTTGTGTGAACAGGGTCCTTTCCATAAATATTAATGATGACACCTAATCTCATTGTGTTTTCATTCTCAACACTTGAAATTTTATGATCATTTTTTTAAAAGATGCTTATTTCTATAACAAACTTTGTGTTGTTCAAGGGTTATAGAGGTCTCTTATTCCTATTGTTTTTAATTCCAATATGAGGGATCAATTGATATGGGTGGAACCTAATTCAAGTGCAAGTCTGAAGAATAATTCTTAGGTGTGGGGTATCTTCAAATAAGGAGGCCTTAGTAACTATGTCAAATTTATGTAGGGTTTTGATGAGGCTATTTTTGAGAAATTTGTTAACTCTTGGATAAATCGAGAGGTGACTATAAGTGGGATATCATTTAAAGTCATAGAGGAATTAATTGTGGAAACCATGGTCCTATCATTGGATGGTAGAAAGGTACAAAAAGTGGCAAATGGGGCTTGTAAGGACTTCATGGACATATTTCTAGAGGATGATGAAACATTGACCAGACATCAAAATGGGTACCACAGAATGGAACTACCTACACCTTGGGGAATGGTTTCTTACCATCTGATAAAATATTTCACTCTAAATGGAAGGTTTAAGACTATTAATAGCTATCACTTTCCCCTGCTTGATCATCTTTGACATGGTAATTTTATAATCTTTCACTTTTTTATTTTATCTTCCCTTTAAAGAAGCATTATTAAGGGAGATAATCCCTCTCTTCACCAAGGATTAATGTTGGTTTTATATGAATTTAATGTTATGTTAAACACTCATATTTCATGAGAAAAATGTAGGGATGTGCCTAATAAAATTAGGTTACATAAGGGAAAGACTAAACTTGTAAACACTATTAGTAGCTCTTCTACTGGTAAATCTAATATTTCCCACAAGGTTAAGGAGACAAAAAAGAAAGTTCCTCAAACCTATACAAGAAAATACCTTGGTTATAACCCTATCTTGGTTACTCCATAAATCCATCCAAATAAAAAGTCTGTGACTGAGGTTAATGATTCTCTGGAAAATATTTTGTTTTGCTTGAAAGAGCAGAGTGTGTAATCCCCTACTGGTAAAAAGCCTAAAGTTATCGCCATCAAATCTGATGTAAAAAAGGTAAATCTAGATATTAGGTTTGATGACAATGAAGATAACCCTATGCATACTAATGTTCCTTCTAAGAGGATATCTACAAGATTAGCTAAGACTAATTTTCAAAAGACTACTAGTAGCAAAAGTAAACACAAATAGAGCAATGATGTTTTAATTGAGGATATTACTTTTGATTCCCCATCTAAGGAAAATATAGAAAATGTTGATGGAGTGGGTCAAATCTTAGAGACTAAAAAGGATCAAGAAATTTATTATGAGGGTTATGAGGAAGAAAACCAATGTGATGAATAGGGTGAGGAAAGGGAATTTAAGATTGATAAACATAACTAGTTTCATGGGAATGAGGACTTTGGGGGGAATCCTTTCTGGGAAAACTATTTTGAAGATATCTAGATAGACATTGGGAATTTTAAAACTCAGTTAAATAATTTTGAAAAAATTGTTAGTCATCATAGCAACCCTAACCTTTAGGATTTGTCAAATAGACTTCTCAAAATGGAAGAATTTTTTTAACAAAAGGATTAATTGTTCCACTTGCCAAGAGAGAGTAACATGTTTGAAATGTGTCAAATGTTTGAAATCAAAATTGGGAATTTGGAGAAAGGCCTTAAGGATATAGCTAAATTCACTAATGGGATTATGACTAACACTACTAATGAGGTCAATAAAATTAAAACCCAATTGGAAAAATAGAAACATCTGTAGGATGAAGGCTATGAAAAAGAAAAACGACAAAATACTGAAAGAAATTCATCTTCTTAGGAGGAGGTGTGGATGAAATTAAAAATGATTGGAATACTCCAAAGTTTTAGTTTTACTATTGTGTTTTTTATTGAAGTTATGTTCTTGATGTGTTATGACTATTTTATTTTGATGATCCTGGCCATTCAGTTATTGTCAGTAAGGATAGTTAAAATGTTATTATGTCATGTATTATGTTGCTATGTTTTTTGGTCTTGGCTCCCTATCCCTTTTGGGGTTATTATTAAGGAGATTAAGTTTCATAATGTCATTATGGGGGGTTCTTTTTGGGTTTGTTTTTTGTAAATGGTTAGTTGATACTTTCTCAAATGGTACCCTGGCCCTTAAAGGGTTATTATCAAGGTTTTGTTTTATTGTAATTCTATTCTAATCTACCATTTGTATGGGTCTAGGACATTTTTCCCAACTAATCATGATCAAAAACTATAATTTTTAGATTTCCATATGAGCATCCTCTTAAACAAGATAAATTTATATCCAGGCAGTTAGTTATCAAGCCTACTAAGGCTAATCCACTATAAAATACTAAACAATAGAAAATTCCATTTACTAGGTATCTATTACTTTAGATACCGTTACATCAAATATCCATAGTGGGTTTCATGGAATATTTATCTAATACACACCATATTCAGATATCTAGAGCACCTACACATGTTCCTATTATTTTTATTTCAAAGAAACTGCATAACACTCAATGATGGCTTTTATGAGCCCCTAATCCTATTAATCATATTATTTCTTCATGACCATAGAGTCTCATTATACATGTATACAGAATAATTGATAATATACTAACATATATTACACCTATACATGTTCCTTGGCAATACCACCATTTTCTGGCACTAGGTACCGAGTGGGGAGATATCTATGAGCATATATTAGATGAGATCATAGGGTAATCTCTTGATATATTATGTAAATACCAAAAAAAAATTTAAAAAAATTAAAAACCAAAAAATAATTTTGGCATCTACATGTTCAATTAGCTCCTTGGCATCTATGTTTTAGTTCCATGTTGATGGATAACATATTAACTACTTTTACATACACATGCATTTCATGCTTCTATTTTAGTGTGATACAGGCATACACATTTACATGATCTATGCACCTATGTATGTTATACCTTCCCTCCTCTCATGTCACTATAACATTGGGGGCATCCACCTTATATGATCACTACACTTCCAGGTTATGTTATTTTATGGTCATTTTACATTATCATGTTTGATCTCATATATCTACTTACATTTGCCTTTATCCATGATTATATATTTTACAATGTACTTGATATACTATGTGATTAGTTTTTTTTACTAAAACATTGGATCAATGGGATACTATGATATATTTATGTTAGTTTTTTGTGATTTCCTTTATGCACTTCTTTGAGTATTTTACCTTGTTACTGTATCATATATTGAGGATTTGAATATGCTCCATTTTTTGTAGCCCTCATGCCTTTGTTTTCCTCTTTGACATTTGAATATGTCATTTATTGTTGCATGGACTTATAAATATGTCATTTTTTATTTTATGGATATTTGACTAAGTCATGTCCATTTGATTGTGTGGAATTTGAACGTGCCCCTTATTTTTCTCTTTGGACCATTCATTTTTTACTTGTTTTTTAGTGTTCTTATGTTTGTGCTTGGTTGCTTGTTGAGCTTGTAATGTTACTAAAAAAAAATTACATGATATTTATCATGTATCTTATGCCTTAATGTGATCACATTCTATGTTCTTTAATGTCACATTTATAGTTATATGGTTATCTTATCATTTTGAGGTGAGATAACTATCAGTTTCTATCTTCCCTCACCTTAAAAGGAGATATATCAATGGGGGAATATCATAGATTCATGGATTCCACAAATTCATAGTTTCATATTCAGTGGGGACATGTAATATGCATGTTTTACACATGTTCATATTCTCACATTTAGAGGGGGCATGTTTTGGAAATATGTTCTCCACACTTACTTAGTATGCAACATACCTGGATTATAATGGGGGCATGTTTTAGAAACATGTCCTCCACATTATTAGTTTTTTCTTTTCTCCATATACAATGGGGTAATTTTATGGTAACATGTTACTCACACTTGTTTAAATTTCCAAATTGGTCAAGCACATGGTTACATAAGTCAAATGCACATTTATGGTAGAATCCTATACATTGGTACCATTGTTATACATAGTTTCAGTATGAGACATATATTAGGAGAATATGATATGAAATCTGCACCTACTATTACAAAATCAAAATTAGTTTAATATTCTAAACACTATTAGGGGTTTTCACCACACACTAGTTTGGACTTTTACATGCTACATTGAGTCAATCTACTGCAGTAGTTGGTTTAAGTTTTAGTATTATTGAGATGATTAAATCACTCAATATTTCAAGTTTTTAGGTTGGAATTTATTTTATCATCTATCCTCACCAATTTTATATTGTGAGGTGACTTAGTTCATTCACACTAACTAAGTTATAAATGTGATTGGGTTACATAATTGAGCTAGTCTCAACTACTAGGTGGAAATTCATATTTTCTCTAAGGTTGAGGGGATGTACCCTCCTATATCTCTATATATTTATATATCTTTAGATATATGCACTTTCCATATTTATATATTTTTCCTAATTTTATAATTTAGTGATTCATAATGATATATAATTCAAATCAAGTTTCCAACATCGATACATAGGTATACTCCTAAACCTTACTCTTTCAATTTTAAACACTTCAATATATTCAAATTTTAGATTATATACATTGATTATGTTATGTAACATGCACTTGGTTTTAGGTTAGTCACCAAAAAAGTACTCAAGCTAGAAATAAGCAAAGTCAAGGTTGTTATAACACCCAGGTATTCATTCCTTTCCTTTAAATTAATAATTTCATTAATATATTAAAGGGGGAAATTTAGACACTATTTTTGAATTATATAACACCTCAGTCTTGTACACTTGGAAAACTTAGTACTTAGATTTTCCTCTTAGTTATAGACCTTAACTCCTTCTTTAAGTCTCACACCTACTCTCTCTTGTGTCCCTTCACCTATCTCTTAATCTAACAAATCTTATGTTGATGACCCATGCCTTCTATCTTTACTAGGTTAAAACATACTTATCTTACATATATGAAAGTTATAGACTTATACCTATTTTACAACTACTAAGACACCTACATCATAGTCAAATAGTTATGTTGATGCAAGTGTCCTTGCTTGACATAAGTGTATAGTTCCCTAAAGTCATATAATTTGAAAATGAACTATATCATAATGGTTAGCCTAAGTGTTATTATGTGAGATATTATCAAAAGGGATTGGTATAAATACAATATCAACCATTATTCTTTCCTCACCTAGGATCTTCTTACCTACTCACTAGGTAACTTACCAAAAGCATTCAATCAAGCACTCGAATGAGAAAAACTTCCTTGTTTTCCCCTATTTCCATATGAATCATAGGGAAAACATATCTATAGGTCTGAAGTACTAAAGGAGCATCCATATATATATATATATATATATATAGACACACACACAGCATCCATATATATATATATATATATATATATATATATATATATATATAGACACACACACACACACACACACACACACACACACACACACACACACACACACACACCAAGCTACAAGATATGTCACTATTGTACTTGATTATCACACATTTCATGATTCACACAAAAGCTAACATGTAGGGGAGAACTACATAGCTCTAAGGCCTTATTTAGAGTATTGATTGTTTAAGAAATGTTTATTTTTTAGAGATGTCTTTGGGGTATCTCAACACCATGTTCCTACTAACCCATTTTTTCCATTTCCACTATGAAGATGAAGAACTAGGGTTTTATCATTTGATAAGGAGAAATAATCAATGACCCAAATTTGAATGGATTAGATCGAAGGTGATAATGAACCCATAAGCATCTAGGTGGTTATATCCTATTTTATTAGTTAGTTTATATTAGACACTTATATCCAATCTGGAAACTAGTGTTAATGTAATTATCCCAAGCTAACCCAAGTGTCTGTAATTATAGGGCACTTAATCCAAAATTTGGTGACTATTCCAAAACATTCTTCTAATATATTTCCTACTTATTCCCAATCTAGATCTATATTAACATCAAAACCAATTAAGTATCTTGTTTTCATTATAATTTTAATATATAACATAGATATACATTCCATTTTTATCATATCTTAATATAATAAATTTAATATATGTTCTATCCAAGTTTTACAATAACTTGGCCTATTATATATCTATTTATCACCCTTGTGTTTATTAATTTATATATTCTTAACCTTATCTAATCCATAGTAGGATCCATATCTAATTTAAGGATAGATAGTTCTTAGGGAATATAAATGCAAACCCTCATGCCCTTTAGAATTGTCTTATTACACTGCAGAACCTAAATCTCTAGATTTACCAACACCCTTTTCCAAACCACTTAGAGTGAATTGCCCTGAATCAAACTCATGGTAACCTATAGAATAGAGTGGTTTAGAATATTCAGCCTATGAAATCATGTACTAATGATTATAATGCATCCACTTTTTGAACCTCCAATACTGATGTCCCTCCCTAGTTACCAGTCCAAGGTAAGACCAAAATGATATGGGTTTTAGAGTTGGAAGTCAAATAGGAAGCTTATATAATTACTCACACTAGGGAATATCATCCCATGATTTATCACCCCTTGAACATTTTATATATCGAGACCATCCCTAACCCTATGCAAAATTATAGTTTATTCTTAGATCTTCAAAAATAATTCTCCCACATTTCCTTCATTGACTTGCTCAAGAAATCACATGCCCATCATTTGGCATTGCTTGATGCTTTAAGATTGGGGCATTCATCTAGTATAAATCCCTCACCTTAATTTCAAATCAATAATTGTATCTATATATATTTCCACCTAGGAAAATTTATTGATATTATGGATACTTCTTAGATCTCAGTAGTTTCCCTCTAGATTATAAATTTGAGAGGGGGGATACAACATTGTTTTTTCAAGTATGGATCTATAATAACTATGTAAAGAGAGCCATGGTTTAAAATGGGGTAGCAATGAACATTTTCCACTTTTATTTCTTATAAAAACTTGGTTAGGTGGAAACCAATTTTTCCATAACTCAAAATACCCTACAAGGCTATAGTAGTCTCAAGTACACCTTAATATGAACCATTGTGCTTCAAGTCACTCTAGGTCCCAAGATTGTATTAAAAAAAATTACATGATTGAAAAAGACAAAAATTATAACATGATCTTGGGAAGACTCTAGATTCATAAGATGAAGGCCATCCCTTCAACCTTATTCCAAAAAAATAGGTTCCTCCATTTGGGTAAGGTTTTCCAAGACCAAGGGCATCCTAATTTTTTTGACATGCTTCAAATGACCATGCTTAAATAACTATGATTTCACATTGATTATCACTTTCCTACTAATGAGGTCACAAAACCCCCATAATTGGTGGATGTTATAGATCCTATGAATCCCAAAGTGGTTATCCTAAAGAAATGGGTAGAAATCCCTCAAGCCTTATTTAAGGTCACTCTAAAGGAAAAAGAAGAATTGAAAACTAAAAACACCACTAGATTAGAGATAGTCATTATTCCAATAGTTTATACCATGTTTATGATCGATATTAACAATATCTTGGCAAATGACATGCCACCTTTCCTCTCATTTAACCCACAAGGCTAGGGACTTATAACTTCTCTGAGTCTAAAAAGTATAAACCCCAAGAGGGTTAATTTGGTCTACCTAATTTTTACATGATATAGATGTCAAATAAATAATAAGTTTCCCTCGATGATAATTTTTCCTATGAATACCATAATAATAACTTAAAATTTGATCATAGGGGGGAATTCATAGTTTTGGTATTACTCTTATTACTTCTAAGCCTCTTCGAATCATGTTCTTTGATCACACTATGATATAACCATATCATTTTTGTATAGTTCCTCATCCATAAATTTTGATTCCTCTCAAGATTTCAGTCATTATATTATGACCCACACCTAGTTTTAATTTGCATCACATTCTAATTCTTTCGATACATAGTCAGACCATTCTACCTCCCTTGGTCATGTCACTGCTAGAGGATAATATTTTTAACTTAATAGTAGGTACCATAGAGATCAACATTGGATCTCAAAATTATCCACAAACACCTAAATAGAGGCCTTCTCTCCCCTTTATTGAGAGGGAGACCCTTGGAGAGCCACTCACTTATTTCTTATGAGCTTTCCCACATATAACCATGGGAAAAATAGAATTACCCATGTATTATCAATAATATTGTATGTTGCATAACTATGTTGGATTACCTCTCAGTATAAAATAAGATCATAACTATGATGGAATACTTACCACCCTAAAAAATAATCACAACTATGTTGGTTTACTTCAAACATAAAAAATAATCATAACAAGGGAAAGATTTCATGTATAGATATATGTAGCAATACACATGATGAGATCTAGAAGTGTAAATGAATAGGTAAATCATATGAGAAAAATGACATAGAGATTTTAAAGTGGGAAAACCTCTAGGAGGTAAAAACTCATGAGTGATATTCAATAATTGAGAAAACAATAATAACCCCAATACAAATTCTTCCACCTTCTCACTTATTCATAGAATGGCCTTTACAAAACTCATATGTTGAATATGACAAAATAATTTCACATTCGAATAAATTAACAATATAGGTAAAACCTTATTTTATAGTGAAATTCCAATGGAGGTGAACATTGTAAAAAATAATGGGTCCATCCATCTCAATAAATTCATTTAATTAAATTTTGGTAACTCATTAAATAATTATAAATTTATTATTTATTTTTATGAGGTTTCTACCTTGTGTTAATAAATAATATATTTTTTTAATTATTATTATTATTATTATTATTATTATTATTATTATTATTATTATTATTATTATTATTATTTAATAACTTTACCCAGGCTAAGGATCAATAAGCCCACTTAGGATTAAATGCTCTAACACTCCCCATTAATTCTAAGTGGGGATAAATGTCATAGTCACCTTAGAATTAAATTACACTATATACATAATTAAAGGATTTAAAAACCTTCACCATGTCAAACATCACCTTTTGAAATAAAAGGAATTATAATACATAAAATACTTGAAAGTAAGTTTAGGCTAGCATGATCTTGAGACTACATCTCATAGTTTCTCATAAATAATCACTAAGCATATTTAGATTCTTTTATAACATAAAGACCTCCATTACAAATTATGTTTTTTAATGTATCAGGGTACAAAATTAAAACTTCCACATGAAGTTTACTTAAATCACATAAATTAAAATGCTTTACAATGAGAAGTAGTATAGATAAGGAGAAGAAAAACATGGGCATTAGAAAGTGGCATTGTCATACACACTCCCCCTCAATAAAAACTCTGAGAGGCCCAATATTTCATAAAACTAACAAAACTTGGTAGCACCAAGTGGTTTTAAGAAGATATTTTCTACTTGTTCATCTGTAGGATAGAACTACAGATTAATATCATCAATGAGGACTTTATCTCATATGAAATGCACATGATATTCAATGTGTTTAGTTTTTTGGTGCTATACTAGATTTTTTGCCTGAGCTATATAACTTTGGTTATCACAATGAAGGATGGTACTCTGAGAAACATCCAAATAAAGTTCTCCCAAAGGCCTTCACAACCACACGGATTCTTTATCATCTTCCATATAACTTATATACTTAGATTCTATATAAGTGAGAGATTGTAGGTTGCTTCTTGCTTCTCTAATTGATAGCATCTACACTAAACTTAAACACATATCCAAAAATAGATTTACGATATAAAGTATCACCAGCATGGTCAACATCATAATAACCATATAAATGAGCATTATCAATGGATGAATAAAATAAACCATAGTTTATATTTCCTTTGATATAATGAAGAATACATTTAGATAATTTTCAATGATCCAAATAAGGATACTGCATAAATCTGGAAGCAACACTAACAACATATGAAATATCTAGCCTAGTGATGGTTAGATAAATCAAACTTCCAATAAAATATCTACACAAATTAGGGTAACTTTTTTACATGCAAGTTTAAGATCAAGTTTAATACCAACTTTAATAGGATTAGTGTTAGATTTATAATCAAGCATTTTAAACTTAATAGGAATATTATGTGCATACTGAGATTGTGATACAATAATTGAATTTTTATCCTAAAATATAGCCATTCAAAAAAATGATGTAAAATGCCTAATTAAGTCATTTCAAATATTTGACTTTATTTTAGCTTTATATTTATGAACAAAATTATTTAGATCACCAATAACCAAAAAAATCATCAACATATAATACAATTAGAATCAAATGACCATTTTTAACTTTAACAAAGAGATTATTATCTAAATAGTAGTTAGAAAAGCCTAGTTCTTCTAAAAAACAAGTAATTTTAGAATATCAAGCTCGAGGAGAATATTTTAGACCATACTAATATTCTTTTAATTTTCATACATAATGTTCTTTATTAGGATTAGTGAAATATTTAGATTGAGTCATATAGATTTCTTTTTCTAAATCACCATTTAGAAATGCAGTCTTGACATCCATTTGGTGGATAACCCAACCATTTTGGGTTGAAAAAGCAATAAGAAGTCTAACAGTAATCATTTTTACTATAGAAAAAAAAATTTCAACATAATCAATCTTGGGTTTTTGAGTAAACCCATGAGCAAATAATCTATCTTTAAACTTATCATTTTTACCAATTGAATTATTTTTAATCTAATAAATTCACCTACAATAGATAATATACTTTTTATGTGAAGGAGGGATAAGATCTTAAGTCTAATTTTTAATTAAGGCATTATATTCATCTTGCATAGCAACATTTCATCTATCATATTGAGTGGCTTCCTCAAATGATTGAATTTCACATTCATACATAGTCATTAATGCATGATAAAAATGTTGACATGTAGTTAATTTATTAAGATTGTCGACATTAGAAGATTGAATTAAGTATTCTGCCCATTTAGGTCTTTTAGATTAAACATGAAACTTAAGGGGTTCCTTAGAATCTAAGTTATCCAAAGTTGGATTAAATTCCTCAAAGGCATCCATTTCATCAAAATGAGAAACATGAGAGTCAAGTTCATCAATAGAAGAACAATGAGGATGATCTATAGAGGGTTCAAAAAAAGACTTTTTAAGAATAAGAACATTCATATTCTCAATAATCTAATATTTATAGGGATCATACACACTTAAACCTTTTTCTTTACCTCCATATCCTAAAAAATTCAAGAATAGGAAGTGGAGTCGAGCTTCTTCCTCTTAACTTTAGGGATAAAGATAGAAGCAGGACCACCAAAAATCTTGAGATAAGCTACACTAGGTTATTTTTAGTGCACATTTTTAAAGGGGTAGAAAGATGCAAGGATTTGGTAGGGATAAAATATGAACAATAGTGTTCATGGATTTAGCCCATAATAACTTAGGAACATTTATAGATCGTAACATTATTCTATCTATTTCTATGATGGTGTAGTTTTTCCTTTCAGCAATACCACAACTAATGCAAAAATAATCAAACTCTTTACTAACATATTCACCACCATTATCGGTTCTTAATCTCTTAATAGAAAAATTAGATGCATTTTCAACACTAGATTTAAATTCCTTGAAATTTAGATAACACATCAAATTTATTTTTAAATAAGAAATATTAGATCATTCTAGTTTAATCATCAATAAAAGTAACATTATACAAAGAACCATTAAGAGATATAACTTCAAGAGGTCCTACAACATCACTATGAATCAATTATAAAGGATGTGATGAATTCACATCATGATTTTTGTAAAAGGGGTTAGTATATTGCTTATCACATAAGAAACCCTCACAAGTTTCATGATGAGAAGGGATAGAAGGAAGTCCAAAAACAAGATTATTTGTAGACATATCATGTAAAATTCTAAAATTAATGTGTCATAATCTTTCATGACATAATTGAGATTCATTATTACTATGTGATGAAAGAAAACATGTAAAAGAAGGAGAAAAAATATATAAACTATTCTTTTGAACACCTATTGATGCCTCTAAATGTATTGCCAGGGTTTTTAGTGTTCAAAGAACACTTCTTATTTTAGAATTTTTGGAATTCAAAGCATGACTAGTAGGTTGTGGCAATTTAATATTACTTATGGTGAAATAACGATAGAGAAATACTTATATGTTCCACAAAATTTATAAAAATTGATGGTTGGGAACCATCATGGTTTAATTATTTATAAATTGTAAGTATCTTTGTTAATGCTAGTGAATTATGATCAAAACTTAAACTACAAATTAATCTAAATGGATATTTATAATGAAATCTAAGCTACAATGATTTGGTTTTAAAAAAACACAAAAGGAAGGGTAAGGTAGAAAGAAAATAAGTGATTGTTGATCCTTGACTCAAATATCATGAAAAAGTTTCAATTACAATTGAACCTATGTTTAACAATATATAAAATAGAAAAAACTCAGATCTCACCACATAGCAAGCAAATTTTTAAGGATAATATGGAATCATACAAGTAAGAATTGTTACTAAACCCAAATAGCATAAGCACATATAAATACAAAACAAATGAAATGAATAAAAATCAAGATGCTTCAACTAAATTTGCATAAGCACATATAAGTAACCATGTATCACAACTACAAATTTAGAATTCAAAGAAACTATTCAAATTAAAGCTTCGGAACCAACAATTGAGAGAAAGCTATATTAATAATTGACACATCAAATTTGGACAATCTTTGAAGAATTCCTTGATTGTATTAATTACTCTAAGTAGATAAGTTTTGCTAAAAAATCTCTCTCCCATTACAAGATAGTAATACTACTTCTTATAGAAAGACAATGTAGTATATTGTGAATCTAGGAATTTGAATCAAGAGAGGATGGTTAGTATAGTGTTAGTTTCAAAATGAAAACAAAATGAAAGAAACACACTAACTAGCATAGCATCTCTAGACCTAGACACTAAGGAGAGCTTAGTTAACAAACATGAATAAAACACACAAATAAAATACAAAATAAACCTTCTTTTAACTTCCTTGGATGCTCCAAAATGCTTATTGTAGTGGCTTGCTCAGTGTGTGCTCATGAAGTCATTGGAAATGGAAGCTTGGCTACCTCCATCTCTCCTTGACACCTTTGGCTTATGGATTGGATTGGATTGGAATCAATTTGGAATGGTAACACTATTTTCTTGAAGCTTTATAATCAATTCTACATTATAACTTTACATAAGCATGTCTTAAAATTCATGTGGTGAGGGCTCCTATTATAGATTTTTGAGAATGTCTAAAATCAACCTAAACCATCCATCTTGAGATTGAGATGTGTGGTTGAGAATTAAATAATTTTTTGGAATTAAGTTTATAATTATCCTCATCATGAAATTATAAGAAGGGGAAATTAAGAGGTATGGAGGGCATCATGGAAGGCATTGATAAGGCATGGAGGGCATGAATCCTAATATTTGTGGTATTTATGGCCTAGAGATGTCTCCCCAAAAAATGAGGTCACCTGATGATGTAGATATTTAATATTCATTTCTAAAAAAAATTATTCAACAAGTTTCCATGGAATTCTTAATTAGACCTTGATTTGGATTAATTATCTCTTAAGCATGTTTAAACACTTTATGCACAAATTACTCAAATTGATCAGAATGCCTTATTATTGCTCTAAAATTTGACTAGATTAGAATTGGAAGGTGATGTTAAATGTATTAGATTCATTATCCCATTTAGGATGTTACCAACACCAAATAACAAAGGCATGTGTCTCATGTAAGAGACTTGATAGGAAAGATCAATCCAAAGCACCAAAGTGAAAAATTAGCATTTTGACTCGAAATGATTTGATCAAAGTTATTTGGTCCATAAATTACATTTCCCTATTTAGGGATACCCTAGCTAGAATCAACACTTGACTATATTAGGTTCAAATATTTCAATGTGTTTTAGTGTTTTTAGGCCAAATTGTGTATTTTAAGTGGAAATTGGTCAAAACCCTGATTGGAGGTTATCGATGGCCATTTTTAGGTGTTTACAATTTTCCCTTGTTTGGGAAGATGTTTCAAACTATAGATAAAGAAATGTCTTCTCAAATAATGAGAGATGGCATGTATGCCAAAAAGAAGATGGTTGAAGAACAAAGCTCCAAATGGTTTTGGGAAGCCTATAATGATGCCCCCTTGAGGGAGTGGCCATTAAATTTGTTGATAGATGGTCCCTCAAAAAGAAACAAGAAGAAATATGAAAATAACTCATGGTTGAGATTAATTCAAACAAGAAAATGTTTGCATGAATTGATGTAAAAAGGATACTGATTTTCCTAAAGGCAATTATAATTAGGGTTAGAATTCAAAATAATGATTTGCCCATAGGTGGCTATAATCACTAAGAGCACCTAAATTGGCTAAAGATGATTGTACCTCATTTAGGGATGATTAGCAAGCATAACTCAAGGATATAACCTAGAATACAAATTAAATATGAGTGGGTGAAAAGTGATGAAAGAGATGAATAGAAGAATAAGATTGATTAGTGTGAATGATCTAGTTGTATTTTCTAATGAGGAGATGTTCATCTTGATTAGCAATGATACAACAAGAATGGCCAATGGGTTAATTTGATCAAAGGTGGTATGGAAGGGTTTGCCAAGGTGCCAAAGGGAAACTTCTATAGCTCCATTGATTGTAAACCTTTTTGAAGCTAATTTTTTCTATAGCATATGATGGTAGGCTTCATGATAGAACACCATGAAGACTTGGCCAAAATATGCATAAAGACTGACTCTTGATATCCAATATTCAAGTGAAAAACATGCACTAATGATAAAAACCATGATGACAATGTTGACGTATGAAAATGGATAGACTCATGAATAATGTGTGCAAGGAATCACCTAATGCATACATATAGACTGAGTTAAGGCAACAGTGTAAAAAGTAAATAAATAGGCAAGCAAGAAAATAAACAAACAAATGAAAAATAAATAAACAAATAAATAACTTGAAATAAATAAAGAAACAAAAACCTTGAAAACAAAAGTAAAAGAAAGCATCCTAACAATGACAATGCCCCAGTAAGGCAGATCGAGGATAACTAACTAGGCTTAAATAAGATAAATATTTTTGGTATTTTTGAAATGTTATGAATGTTTTTGGAATTTTGAAGTATTTTAGGTTGTTAGAGAATGACAAGATACCTACTCATAAAATGGTGAGTGTGTTTATCTTAGGTTACTCACAAAATGGTGAGAGTGTATGAAAAGGGGGACTAAGGTGACCTCAACATGAATTAAACATGACCCACATAGTCCTAAAATGATCTCAATTCATAGTAATTTTTTCCACACAAAAGGTGAGGAAAAACTAACTAGGTCCCAACATGTTCTCAAATCCATCAAATATCTAGTAAAATGAAAATAGTAATGGTAAGGTGATGCGAAAATGCATGATAAATAAGTATTATACCTAGTTTGACCATAGGTGGTTATAAATAAGATACAAAAACATAGGTCAATGATACTAACTTGCCCATAGGTATTTATAATTAGTAGCAAGACTGGTGAGACACTAATTTGCCCATAGGCAGTTATAATCAAGCTTACATAAACAAACATGGATATACGATGAAAGATATCTCTCTAGATCAAATATCACACTAATTTTATAGACTATCATTTAAACATAGACTTGATTGATTATTGAAACTTGATCATAATCCCCTCATAAAAGGTGAAAGAAGAACCAAATTAACCAAGATCAAAACAAGATTGGGTAGGATGACTACAAATAGGCTTTGGTCTAGACAGTAATGGAATGATAAGATGGTATGGTATTGTTAAGGATAATTATGGTTTTTTATAGATTGGATAAAATGGTAAGAGGATTTCCCCCAAGTGATGGGGTGAATGGCTAGGTATGCAAAAATGGCAAATGGATATGTAACAATCATAATGGCATGGAAATGTTAAACAATATGGTACATAAAATAGTATGGTACATATTTTTGGCTTGGGTGTGGTAAATGGCATATGATTCTATTTTTATTTTTGATATGGAGATGTACGTCCTAACAAAAGATACAAAAAAAATACTTGATCATGTTAATTGCTATCCCACACCTTGTTTGAATAGCTACTTTATCAAGAACTCGATGTAGATTTGTTTTTCAAGAATGATTTTATGATCTTCATTGGTCATTAATTCTAATTCCTTCAAACATTGAAATAAGTTATATTTATAGCCTCTACAAAGGAAAGTATGACTTGGATGGTAGATAGGGATAAATAATGGATAATAGGTTTGATTGTGAAATGGAATGGTAGATGATAATGGAAAGTGTAATGGTGGGGAAACAAATGAAGATCTAGATGTTCAATCACACATAATGTTGTTGATGTCAAATTCAACATAACTTTGGTTGTGGTGGGGTTGAAGACTTATTCTCTCAATAGGACCACCAAAATTTTCTATTATTTGATTTTCAAAGTAGCTACCATCTGATTAGGCTATAGATAGGAAGCTATTTTAATTTGATCTTTGATTTTGTCTTCATCAAGCAGTGAAGAATTTTTGTGTTCAATTATTGGTGCCTGAATGAGGTTTTCACCAATGAAGTTGCCTTGATTTTCCTATAGTACCTCTAAGAAGGTTTCACTAAGGAATATTGAATTTTAAATTTGATTGTCTTCTAACACTTTCAAAAAAGTTTCACTAGAAGATGTTGAGTTCTAACTTGGATTTTCCCCTAGCAGCTCCAAAAAGGTTTCACTAGGAGAGTGTTCTTCTGCTACATAAATGTTGTCTTGGCCTCCTTGATCTTATTTAACTTCTATGTCACCATGGATTTAGTTCAACAAAGTGTGATTTTATAGATCCCAATCGACACTTGTGGGAGATGGAATGTCAATAATATGGCTATCTTGGTTGATGGTAATAGCCTATGGAATGGTAATGGAATGGGGAGAGGCTGCACAATCCTCATAGAAGATACTATGATAACTTGTGTTGAAGCTGAAGTACTCATCCTCAAAAAACATAAAAAGATAAAAAAATGTATTCAAATAGATCTGTAAGGCATGCATAACCAATATTGTAACAACCATGAACATATTATCATTTTGAATCTAATTCTAACTCAAGGGACTCTAAATCTGATGTTGAGATTAATGTTGATTTAGATTTTGATGGTAAATATAATGTCAATTCAAGAATAAAACCTAACTCTAACTTTGATTCTTCATCTAATGGGTACTCTATTACAATTATGTCTTGTTGAATGTTTAGTATTGGATAAGTAACAGCCTATGATGGCATAATGAGCTCTACAAAAATTGGTTTGTCAAAATGAGACTCCTCTAGGATAGGAAATAGGTCAAGAGATAACTCCTCAGAGACTAGATTGTTAATAGGAGGCTCTTGAAAAATAGGCACATGTTTAACGTAATGATTTTCCCAAAGGCAATTATAATCATTAAGAAGTGACTTAGGAAAGACTGGCTCACCAGAGTGAGTCTCCTCGATAATTGGTATAGGATAAATAGGCAAGTTATCACAAGTTGACTTATCACAAATGGTTGATTCAATAGAAACATCTTTGATTGGTTGGTTCTCTTGGCCTTAGTTTCCATTGTGTTGAAAAATACCAATTTTGAACATAGCTTGGCCTTCAAAGGATTGGATGGGTTAAGGTTTGGATGGGATTGGTACTGGATGAGGAATGACTGGTGGTTAGATAATGGTAGGGCCTTGGGGATCATGACTGGTCACATGAGACAAATGATGAAGTATTGAAATGATAATGATAGGGAATTTTGGGGCTTGATTTCCCACATAAGCTAAAGGACTAGGTCTTAGAATGATGAAAGGGTATTATGGAGCTTGATTTCTCACACAAGCCAAAGGATTGGGTCTTGATATAAGAATTTTGTGATATTGTGGTATTGGAATATAAATGGTATGATGTGGTAGAGCCTAATTACTCACATAAGCCAAAGCATCCAAGTCTTCCTCATAAACCATATCATCCTAGTTGTGAGTTGGCTCATAAGCTAGTTCTTGACTATGCTCCATGTACTGATTATTATAAAGAGGGTATGGATCCATATCCCAAACAATAATATCTATAGTTAAGTCTTTAAAGTCCTCTTCATGTCAATCCAGGTCTTGAGTTGGATTTTGTGGATTTTAACTATATTCCCCATATGGAGTATTATAGGGAGAATAATAAAACTCCTTCAAAAATCTTTCTCTATAGGGCTTCCTAGTGGGATTTTATGTAGCCATTCTATCATAAGTTGGATTGTACATGAGTCCACCATAAGTGTAGCTAGTCATATCTATGTAAATGATGAAAGATCTGAAACAAAAAAGGCTTAGATTTCTACAAACTCTAAAAAACTATGTCCAAAGGACAAATGGTTCAAGCTTGGTCTAACTTGGTCAAAAGATGGATTTGTATCTCCAATGTGGTTTGAAAGTGGAGCTATATCTCTAAAAGCATTTGTGTTAATACTTGGCATAAAATATCCTAACATCAAATGTCTAATGTCAAATGTCATATGCACAAAAGGTCGAGTGTCTAAATAAAAATTGACATGTCAGAGGTCTAGGTTAAAGTGTTCCAAATAAGGTCTAAACTAGGAAAGGGAAAAGTTGAGTTGCTAGGTCTTTTGTCTAAACACAGAGTCAAAATCTAGGCTCAAACAAATAGGCATATGCTAGGACTTTTAGCCAAACATCATCAAAATCTAGACTTGAAACAAAGGCTGATGTGATTTGATTTAATCTAACAAGTTTGAAAACAACTTTGACATAGACCTGACACATAAAAGCAAACATAAACATGATCAATTAGCATAAATCATAAGACAAAAGGCTCTTTGAAAATAGACTATGTTTTCCCAAATAAAGGCACAAACAATGATAAGGATAGGTACTAAACAAACAAATTATCAATAGTTTTCAAATTTGGGTAATCAATTACCCAAAGTTATGTAACCCACAAGAGAAATATTAGTTTATTAGCCCCATGAATTGATGCCTAAATATAAATCAATCAATGTTTGAATCCAAACTTGATAAGACTAATTGAAAACTCAACATTGAAAACTAGGATTTGACTAAATAGGCTAGATAAGATTGGACAACATGACAACACAAGACAAAGGTCCAAATGGTATACATGACATGGTTTGAAACAAATGGTTTTTGACACAAGGTGAAATAAGTATTGAAACAAATTGAGCATCCTAACGGTGTAAGCATGCTCAAATTATGTGATCTATGTTATGCTTCAAAAGACTCAAAGGCAAAATGGTTTTAACATGTTTTCATTAACATAACACTACCCTCCTCAACTCAATTGATACACACACAATAAAGTTTAGCAAAAATTTCAAGTCATAAGTGTGGTGTAAAATAGCCAGCATAACACCTTTTTAGATAAAAGAGTGACATATAAACAAAGTGGTTTGGACATGGATTTACAAACAAACAAACAAGTTTTAGTCTCAAAACATACCAAGAAAAAATGACCAAAATACACTAAGTATAATTATAAAAATCCTAGTAAGGGTATGGAAAAATGGGGTTGACTAAAACTAGCAAGGTTTCAATCATTCTATGGGAATCAATTACACAATGACTTTCATTCCAAACAATGTAAAAGAAAAGCATGAAAATTAGGTGACTGTAACATTGGCTAGTTGTAAAAAGGTCTAATCCTTTTTACAACTAATATATCCTACTATTCACTCAGTTTAGTATGATGTCCAAATGTAGATACATCCCATGTGCAACTCCAAAGGAGTAAGTGAAGTCCATACTGGGAGATGAAACCCTAGGTCAAAGCTTCTCTAAAGAACTTGTGGGAGGTAATGGCATCCCCCTTATAAGCCAAGTTTGCATAAAAATAAAGAAAGCATGAAATAAAAATACTTTAGGGTCATTTTCAAGGTCACCCAAACTTTAATGAGGTTTTGGGGAGTGCTTTAGATGACTTTCTTTCTAAGCCTTGTACTAGGCTATTTGCAATAGGAATGGCACTTTTGATTCCAAGGGTTCCATAAAGGGGAAAAATGGAAGAGCATACATGTAACACCCCTATTTTTACCAAACAAAATCTAATTAAATGAACATTGAAAACAATAATTGACAAGTGTGTTCAATTTTAAGCCCAAATGAAATATTTGGTGGTGTTCATTTGACCCCTTGGTCTTAAGATTGTAAACTTTGAAAACATTCACCATAAACATCTAAATTTTTTATTAAACACCAAAACAAGGTTCCCAATTTATTTTTAAGCAAGCAAAGGTGATCTAAAACATGTTTTTATCAAATGTCAATCTTGGTCCCATAATAAAAATGTTAGCATGCCCTTTAGCCTTGAAGCTCTTTTAGGTTTGAAACAATAAACTTTAAAAAAAGAGCTCTTAGGTCTGTGTTTTAAGAAAAACAAAGTGACTGACATTAATTATATAAGTTATGATAGTTACGCTGGATAACTTATGATGATTATCTAATCAACATCATTTATACCAATAGTGACCGATGACATCTATCCAATTGATTTCATTTTTACTAACTGACGTTAATTACTGTGTAAACTCGTAACAAAGGAAAATGGTAAAAAAAAGTTATAAAATCAATTTGCAAGAGTTTTAATGATTCAAATGAAGATTTTAAAGCTGTAAAATGATCTTTTTCATGTGTGGGATGCATTTTGTCCCACTGGGCATGCCATATGTGAATCTAGGAATTTGACTCAAGAGAGGATGGTTAGTATGGTGTTAGTTTCAAAATGAAAACAAAATGAAAGAAACACACTAACTAGCATAACATCTCTAAGCCTAGACACTAGGGAGAGCTTAGTTAAAAAACATGAATAAAAAAAATAACTAAAATGCAAAAGAAACCTTCTTTTACCTTCCTGGGATGCTCCAAAATGCTTGTTGTAGTGGCTTGCTTGGCTTGTGTGCTTGAAGTCCTTGGCAATGGAAGCTTGGATACCTCCATCTCTCCTTGGCAGCTTTGGCTCATGGCTTGGCTTGGCTTGGAATAAATTTGGCATGGTAACACTAGTTTTTTGAAGCTTTGTAATCAATTTTGCATTACAAGTTTTCATAATCATGTCTTAAAATTCATGTGGTGAGGCCTCCTATTTATAGATTTTTTAGAATGTCTAGAATCAACATGAACCATCCATCTTGAGATTGAGATGTGTAGTTGAGGATTAATTCAATTTTTGGAATTAATTTTATAATTATCCTCATCATGAAATTGGAAGAAGGGGAAATTAAGAGGCATGGAGGGCATCATGGAAGGCATTGATGAGGCATGGAGGGCATGATCCTAATATTTGTGGCATTAATGGCCTAGGGATGTCTTCCCAAGAAATGAGGTCACCTAATGATGTAGATATTAAATATTCATTTCTAAAAAAAATTATTCAACAAGTTTCCATGGAATTCTTAATTAGGCCTTGATTTGGATTAATTAGCTCTTAAGCATGTTTAATCACTTTGTGCACAAATTACTCAAATTGATTAGAATGCCTTATTATTGGTCTGAAATTTGATTGGATTGGAATTGGAAGGAAATTTTAGGTGAGTTAGATGAATTATCTCATTTATGATGTTACCAACACTAAATAATAAATTCTCGTGTCTCATGCAAGAGATTTGATAGGAAAGAGCAATCTAGAGCACCCAGGTGCAAAATTGGCATTTTGACTCAGAATGATCTGATCAAAGTTAGCTAGCCCATAAATTTCATTTCCCCATTTAGGAATACCCTATCCATAATCAACACTTGACTATATTAGGTTCAAATATTTTAATGTGTTTTAGTGTTTTTAGGCCACATTGTGTATTTTAAGTGGAAATTGGTCAAAAGCCTGATTGGAGGTTAGCATTGGCTAATTTTAGGTGTCTACATATATCGATCAATTATAAGATATAAAATATACAAAAGATAAGGATAACTATCCTTATTCAAAAAATTCTAGAATATATTTTCTTTTCACAACTAGATTGACCTAGAGGAAAATATGTTAACAAACTAGCATATGCCCTTACAAAAGAATATTCCTATTTCAAACATTAAAATGTTTTTACAAAAAGGAATATCAATTAGTTGGTGGGCCCATTGTTGAAGGATCTCCTTATTGCTCTTGTAGAAGCTTCATTGCTCTTTGATGTTGTTCTTTAACCAAAACTAAATCTATAGCAAGCTTCAAGAAATAGATATCTTCCTGATCAGCTAAGTCATCAAAGTCCATGTCATACTTGCCCATGGATTCTTTTATGCTTATAGATTTTGTAATATTTTCCTTAGATGTGAAGATCATACCCAAAATATTGATGTTGTCACTACCTGATTGACCTTAGCTCTTACCCTTGACCTCCTACATCACTAGGGTGACTCTATGTTTATACTCTAGACAATCAATGATTCCTAGGGCTATAGTTTTGGCAGGGTTAGCCAACATGGTACCAAGTAGTTTCTTGATCCAAGAAATCAACTCTTTATCATCTTGTAGAAGCCTATCCAAGCTTGTTGACCAAGTACTTAAGCTCTGGACCTTATCCACCATGATCCCTAGTATATCATTTAGGTGGGCTAAGCTAATGGTTTTGAATTTAAGAATCTTATTCCTAATCAATATGTTGATAAGTTCCCTTATTTTGTCCTCTACATACTACCACTATGTTACCATCCCTTTAGCCACCTCACTTTGTTTGCTCAATGCATCTTGTCTTAGCTTCATTAATTAAATCATACATATCAAAAAAGGATGCTTTAAACATATCAATTATAACATTAAGCACTGATAAAATGGCCTATGTCTCTAGGTTCTCATTTTCCTTTTCCAAATTTTGAATCCTCTACTTCATGCCCCTGATGCCAGCTATGATTTGGGCTGAGTGAGCCTAATATAGGCTTTCAATATCCTCTTCATGCATGGGTAGTTCACTAGGTTATTTCCCTCCAACAGGGGTTAAGCCAGTAAAGGGTTCCACCTTATGGAATGTGAACTCTGGAGTTCCCACCATGGCTTTTTTGGTTGTGACCCTTTCTACTTTAGTTGTTTCTAAATTGAACTGCATGGTAGTAGATCAATTTGTGTATTTTTGAGGTTATGGGACCTCTACCCTTATGTTTCTTGATGCTCTTAGAGTATCCATCTTCTTGTCATCTATCCCTACAATAGTTATTATTGTTATTTCCTCTTGTTCTTTCATCAAGGCCCTTATCCATGGCTTGATATATTCATAAAAATCAATGTTGATAGCCTTGGTCAAGGCCCATGAGTGGGAGTAGGAAGGGATATTCTACAAATTTCTATAAATAAACCAATAAGGGATGATTGGTCCATGAATGGGGAAATCCTCATTGAATAAGTTGAACCCACTTTCATGCAAGGTTCAGGGATTCAAAGCTTTAATGGTGGTAGCTCATTTAGAATTTGGCTCATACATGCTTTAGATTTGATTTGGACCTTTGTCTTTATATGTTTGTATTCTTAATCACATAAGATATCTTCTTTTGTCATTTTCTATTTATGTAGTGCTTATGTGGCATCAATTTGGAACCTTTCTCAGCATTTTTCATAAATTCCTTTTGAAGCACTAGTTATTGGCATTTAAAAATGTCCTTTTGTTTCATGTTATTAAATCAAGATATTTGGATCATCATGGGCCATTGATTGTAATCTAGAATCTTGCTTGTTATTATTCCTTTTTAGTATTACGCCCTATGGTTATGCCACTTGGCACCTCCATAGGGCTTTTGGGCTCTAACATCCTTTTTAATCATACTTCAAATGTGCATTCAATATGAAATGAGACCATGGGATCTTAGAGACTTGTTGAAAATTCATTGACACCTTCATGCCATTGGATCATCCTTCCATGATGAAGCATGAGCCATAAGATCTAAAAAGAAGAACAAGATTTAATCAATACTTTATTAAGGTAGGGACTTGGGTTTTAACATCTTGGGCTAAGTTTTATTTTATGTTTATTAAACATGAGATAAACCTTAGGCTAAGGTGTTTATGCCTAAGTTTATACAAAGGGGGCCATGGCTAAATATTTTAGTCCAAAGTTTATGTTGTGTTTAATAAACATAACACATACTTTGGGCTAAAATACTTATGTTGAGATCTTATAATACACTTCGAGGGGTCAAAATGATATAATGATTAAGTGCCAATTTTTGTCATGGAGATTTATTGTATTAATAAACATAATAAAAACCTTATTTTAAAAGCATTTGGGCTAAGTTTCATGTTATAAGAATCTTTTTTAAAATAAGACTTAGTATAAGTATTTAGCCTAAGGTTTATGACATTCAAACAAATGCAATGGGGACCTTAAGAAATAAACTTATACTAAATTTATTTATGCATATATTTAAACTATGAGGCCATTTCAATATTTACAGTTCAAAGATTCCAAGAATTTGAACATCCTTTGAAAGCTTCCATTCATCTACAATTCTATTCATGGGCTTTTAGAAACATTTTGGAGTCTATCTTGATCTTGGGAAAAATAATTCATTATTTTAAATTTGAAAGTCCCATGGATGTCAAATACATTCTCACAGACATCAAATTATAGTCATGTGAATGTCAAATTTAGGATCAAAAGTTATTATTTTTGATGGTCTTAAATTTTATGGTCATGATAATATCAAATATATCTTCATAGATGTCAAAATGATGGTTATGTAAACATCAATTTTAATCTCATCAAACTGATGTGACCTAATGTGAGAGTGTCACTTGGCACTTCCATGGTGCCTCCAAAGATCTTAGACTCAATTCACTCTATTGGATTAATAATTGTGACAAAGTGAGAGCCCTCTAATCATGATCTAAGAGCTTGCTCATGGTTGGTCCCTTCTAACATACAGGCCCCTTTGATTTTAATCTTTGAACTTAGGAGTGTCACATGGAAACTCTGTGGAGCTCTTGGGTTTTTGAATTTTCAATGATGTTTTTGTTTTATCTAATCTTTAGTTTGTGATGAAGTGAGAACCATTGATCATGATCTGAGTGCTCAAACATGATTGGTCTGAAGGACTATGTGTTCAATTTTGTCAAGATTTCTTTGCATCATCCAATTGAAAGGTTTTGAGGAAGTGTGGATCATTGGATCTTGCGAGTTACATGTTTTTTAATTTAAGACCTGGGCCTTCCTCTCTCTATTGGAGCATGCTCCATGATGAATAATGGGCTATTGGATCTTATAAGAAGCAAGGAAATTAAGTTAGAACTCAAGACTAAATGTGAACTTAGACTAAAGTGTTTAGACTAAGTTTTCTATTCGTGTTAATAAATATAACGGGGCCTTAGTATTAAAATTTTTAGGTTAAGATGTTGACAAAGGGACCAAGCTAGCATAAAATTAGACTTAATTAGAAATAAAAAAGGAACAAATGGGAAAATAAAAGTGGACCAAGTATAATTTTTAAGCAAAAGTTTGGTCTTGTTGAGAAACATGACCAAGCCTTAACATAAAAATTAGGGTTAAGTCTAAAACATATTTAAACTGTTCTTACTAAATGCTCCCACCAAATTTGAATTTGAACTAAGGTTTTATGCCAAGGTTTTTAGAACATGAATATATCATCAAGGGCTCTATGAAACCTACAACCTAAAGACATGAATAAAAATCATTAGCAATGTTAGGAAAGCATAAAATAAAACATAACTCAATAACTAACTTTGATAGAGTGGATGATATTCAAATTCTAATTATATTCATAATAGGCCATGCTTGTAGGGTTAATCTTGAAAACATCTCAAGGGTCCCAATTTAAAAAAAATGGGGGTATGTTGACCTCAAAAAATGGTGACTTCTAGGGGAAACATGGCAATATGTTAGAACCTAGAGATTTTGATTCAGACAAACAACAAAGTCATCCACTCTATTTGATCAGTGCCATTATCTAGATCAATTTATAGTTGAAACAAACCCTACACTTGTAGAATTGGGATCAATCATTAAAACATAGCCAAGATATGTGTGTTCTTTGATCATATGTACTATTTTCTATGTTATTCTAGAAACAACTTCTAGGTTTCATGTCTTTAATCATTAACACTGATTTGAAACATGCTTAGATTTTCATTAAAAACCATGCTTTTAGTTTAGGGAAGGCTTGGGAATTAATCTAATACCAGCCAAGGATCCATAACCATGACAGAGATGCCTTTGATCCACTCATGGCCTTGCTCCACTACCATCCAAACATCCATAGCCCTATTGGAGGTTACCAAAATTACTTATGTTTGAAAAAGTTGTTGATTTTGCATTGCATTATTTTTTTTTGTCTTTTATAGTATTTTATGATTTCAAAAAGGTTGGGAACTAGGGTAGATAGGTTTAAGGATTTGGTCACATGTTTGATCCTTAAAAAATCACCTATGGTTGTAACCATTGTCCTAGGTAAGGATGTCTATTAAGTGCAAGTATGATTGTGTCTCAATAAATTGAACTTGAATCATAGAAGTGCAAATATAATTAAAACCAAATTTTAGGTCAGGATAATGCTTAAGTTCTCATGGAACAGTTGGATTTTTTTATTGGTATTTACTATTATTTCAAATAATAACATGAAACTCAAATTTAGAACCATGGTCAGTATATGTATTAGGTTCATACCCTCATTTCTGATTTATGGGACTTCAAGCAATGAAATAGACTTTGAGCTCAAGGTTGTCCAAAAGGACTTATTGGAATCAAGGAATAAGGAACAAGGAAACAAAGCAAACACATAACAAAAATTATCATATAAAGATATAAATGGAAACAAACAAATATACACATACTTATAAACAAATAAAGGATAGGAAGGAAATAACTAAAAGAAACTAACCTACCTACATTAAGCCTAACCATATTACAGTTTTACTCCATAAAGAATTCAAGTGGAGAAACATAGAAGTAATGCTTGAGGTACTACCCATTGGTGGGTAGTGTGAACTTTGCTCCTTGTAATTCTTTGAGCTTAAAGGTGTTATCTCCTAGTGTGTTTATAATCTGATAGGGGCCAATCTATAGAGGTGTGAACTTTTTGTGCTTGCCCTTAGGCTCATATGTTTTGTCCAAAAGGAGGACTAGGTCCCCTTGTCTAAACACCTTAATATTTTACCTTTTGTCAAACCACCTCTTTACTATGGTCTGATATTTGTTGAAGTTGGTAAAAGCTTGATATCTTTCATCCTCCATCTGAATGATGTCTAGCAATCTTGACTCTACAAGTTCCTAGCTTTCCTCCATATATTCTTGCATGAATTTGTATGTGGGAAACTTGAGGGTGATAGTAAAGATTGGTTCTTTGCCATAAACCAACAAAAATGGTGATGCCTTCAAGGCTTGCTTGATTTTGATCCTATCTGCCCATAAGGCATATTTAAGCAACTTGTGCTAAGTCCTAGGCTTATCTGCAATAGACTTTTTTATTTCCTTCATTAAGTTCTTATTGGTAGACTCAGATACTCCATTTCTTTAGGGGTAATAGTTGGATGAGAAATTGAGACAAATTCCATTGTCATAGGCCCATTCTATCATCTCAATGGATATAAAGGCATATCCATTGTCACACACTAGAGAGATTGGAGTTCTAAATCTAGTACAAATGTTCTCCTCCAAGAAATTTATTACATCTTTAGTCCTGCATTATTTGGTGGCTATAGCTTTAGTCCACCTTGTGCAATAATCTATGGCAGTCAAGATGAATTTATGACTTTAAGATGAATTAGGGTTAATTATCCCTACAAAGTCCAATGCCCATTGTGCAAATGTATTGTCAACCATGATTTATTGTAAAAGCATTTCTACCTTTGGTTTCTTTGTGCTAAAAATCTAGCATGAGTGACATTCCCTTACATGCTTGTGGGCATCTTTTAAAATAGTTGGCCAATAGTATCAAACTCTGAGGATCTTGTGGGATTTAGTCTTCTTAGATGGGTGTCTATTTCCAAACTTCTCATGAAAGGTGCTCATGATTTGGATAACTTCCTCTTTTGAGACACACCTTAGGTAGACTCCCTAAAAGTTCTTGTATAATACCCAATTCTTGATCAAATAATGGGTTGACATGAGCCTCAAAGCTATCTTTTTCTCCCTTGTCAATCTTTTAGGATAGGTACCATTAATTATTAAATGAATGATGGAATCATACCAATCACTCACTTGAAAGTTTTGCTGATCCACTTGCATAATACTTAACCTAGGGCTAGTATTAACAATCATTTGGATCAAGCCTTAGCACCTTACCAATTTTACCATTTTCATTTCTACGTCATATTCCTATAAAACTAACATCCATTTACCTCTACATTCTTCAAGCTCATTATGACTCAATATAAGCTTTGTGGTTGGCTTAGGTAAAATAGCATGCACCTTATTTCTAAGGATATAGTGCCTAAATTTATATGCCTAATTATCAATTAATGAATAGTTTAAATTATCATTATTAAAGTTAGTACTCATAAAAGCAATTGGGTGATCACACCCATCCATATTTTGAAATAAAAACTGTAGCCATAGTATGGTCAGATGCAAAACAGTTGAGATAAAAGTCCCTTGAAAAGTTAGGACTTATCAGGACTAGAGATTGGCTAATAGCTTCCTTGATATCATTGAATGCCTTCCTAGACTCTTCATTACAAGTGACCTTAGCATCCTTATTTATCATGTCAATTAGTGGCTTGAAAATTTCTGCAAAGCTAAAAATGAACTTTCTTACAAAGTTTATCTTACCAAAAAATGACTTTAGCTCTTTTCTATTGTTTGGAGGCTCTATCCTAGATATATATGCCACTCTTTTAGGATCTATAGAGATCCCATACTTAGTTATAACATGACCCAAAAATTTGCCTTTAGTAACATAAAAGATGCTTTTCTTGGGGTTTAAGGAGATTCCATACCTTCTACATCTCTCAAAAACTTGTTGTAAGTGTATAAAGTGATCTTCCCTATTTTTAGAAAAAAATATTATATCATCCATATATATAATGATACACTTACCAATTAGGCCCTAGAAGGCATGGTCCATGGCCCTTTAAAAGGTAACTCCTACATTTATTATCACAAAAGGCATCCTTTTGTAAGCAAAATTTTCCCACTTGGTTGTGAAAATTGTTTTCATACTATCTTCCCTATCAACCAACACCTAGTTATAACCTAAAAAACCATCAAGGAAAGACATCATAGATGATTCTAAAATAACTTGAATAACCTAGTCAAGAGAAGGAAGAGGATAATTATCCTTTTCATATGCTTTGTTTAAATTTCTAAAATCAATGCATAGTCTAATCTCATCATTCTTCTTCTTAACTAGCACTAAATTATCCACCCAGGTAGAATGCCTAATGAGAATCATAATTATAGCATCTAGTAATCTCCTGACCTCTTTAAAGATCATTGGTTCTAGGATAGGATTCACTGGCCTTTGTTTTTTCTTGAAGGGCTTTCAACTTTCTTTAAGGGGTATAGTATGGGTGATGACCCTTGGATCAAATATCTTTAAGTCATCATAAGATCAAGCTATGACATCCTTATATCTAGTTATTGAATCTTTGGCCTTCTTATTCTCAATATTAGTGTAGGATTTTCCCATGTTTGCTAGCTGGGGTTGATCATGGTGGCAAAGATTCATTGTATTGTATTCTTTTCCACTCACTTTGGGAATCTTAGAAACCTTAGCCATCTTGTCTTGATAAAATAGCCTTTCTAAGGTAATCATGCCATTGGGTATTTTATTATCATTCAACTGAATGACCTTACCATCAAATTTGTTTTCCCTAAGCATATTTTCATTAGTCTCATCAACAATATGAACATCAAATGCTCTAGAATTGGTCATGAAATCCAATATCTATTGATAATCACTAAAGACTTGAAAATGCATTATTAGGCACTAAAATACAAGGTATTAGCTCAATGTTAAAGTTAAGGGAGTCTTGGTTGGGCATGAGATCGGCTACAATAGATGCCAACTCATCAGTAGCTTGGTTATCTTCTCTTGGGATGGAGATAATGTTAAAAGCATCAAAAGACTAATGAGATCCCAGACCCTAAAATTATACCTCTTAAGGTATGAGAGTTTGCATTGATATTTGCTTCTGACTTGGTTGACTACTAGTTCAAAATCACTATAAACTAGTAGCTCTTTGACTTTATTCTTAATAGAAAATTAAAAACTTAGGATAGGGCTTCATATTCATCAAGGTTATTATTACAAGGGAATTAGAGCCTATAAGAAGCATGGTATTACTTACCACTAGGATCAGTAAGGATAATACCAACCCCAAATCTAGCCTTACACCTAGCATCATCAAAATCTAACTTCCACAGTCTAGGCACAACATGAGTATTTTTATGATCACATACCTTGGTAGTCTCTAGGGTAAAAAACCCTAAGTTTGAGTCAATTATGTTAACCATTTCATTTATGTCATTTCACTTAGTGATCATCTATTTCATCCTTGGCTCTCTCTCAACCTTGATCTAATTTGGCACTCCCTTCCAAGGCAACCATAAATGTGAGCAATCTATGGACATGTATCCATTTAGAGCCTTGGTCCATTCCCTACTTATAAAAATTTCATACACATTAGGAATGTCAACAACTTGAATATCAATAAACTATTACACTCTAGGCTTAGAATCCAATTTCATATGAACATTTAAAAGTTCCCTAATTACCTTGACTCTAGATTTGTCTAACTAAGTCACAACTCTATTAGACTTAACTGGAGTCAAGAGAAACTATATGCAAATACCTATTGGCATGATATTGGTAGATGCTCAAAAATCTAATAAGCAATTATATAAATTCTTACCAAACATCCTGACTGTGAATAGGAAAGGAGGAGACTATGTCTTAGCTTTGTGTACAGTTACATTAACATTATCATCCATGCAAGGCTTGTTGGATTTATTTGACAATGAATACAACAAGAGGTCCCTTTGTTCTATAATTTGTGTTAGTTCATGAAAAATGATGTAAGAATTTATCTTCTTCATATATTCAACTATATTATATCTAGTTTTATTAGAAGAACTAGGAATATCAATGTTGGGCTTAGAGGTACTCCATTTAGTTGACTCTAGATTATTACTTGAAGAAGTGTTTGGAGGATTTACAAATTTATTTAGAGGCATTGAGGTAGTCAAGGGCTACCTCTACTCTCTATTCCTCAAAGGATAATTTTTATTTAAAAATTGTTGGAAGGCTTAGATCTCCTCAAGGATCTCATCATGTTCATTATCCTCTTGAAAGGGGAAATAAAAGGTCTCCACCATGAAATTTTGATCATCAAGCTTGGATCTTAAAGTACCTAAATGATATGTCCTTATTCACAACATTTAGCAACCTTAAGATAACTTTGAAAGACTTGATGTGCTCTTCAATAGTTACAATACCAGTTAGACTAAATGTTGGCAAGTATTTCTCAAGGTTACATGGGAGATCATGTACCACACCTAGCACATTGATTGAATATTTTACCAACCAATCCATACCTATACAAAGGTTGAAGGAAAAGGTACCTTGAAGAGGTGAAGTTGGAAAATATTTGAATCTCCTACATCTACCTTTATCACGCTTGGTTCTTTTGTGAACCTTAAACTCAAGTAAAGGCTCTCTTATCTTTGAGTGTGATATTGTTAGAATCCTTTGTAATTATAGCTTGAATATTGAAGATCCTATTTGAAATATGATCTATTAGGCTAACTTTTATAAAGAATAAGGATTAAACTTTCACATTAAGCTCATTTTGCAAAGATTGTATAAAGAATAGTAAAGGACGTTAATATTTGCCTAAGATAGCTCAAAGAAGTGTTCAATTATGTAAATATGATATATGTTGATAATTTTAAGCTTAAATAAGCCCAAATATATGAAATATATGCCAACCTTTAATAAAAAATGGTTGTCCTAACCTCAAATACTATGGATTCTCAAGTATTAAGCCAAATTTACCAAAAACAAGCATCAAACCTCAAAGAACTATGATCTTTATTTAAGGAAGCACAAAATAGGTCAAATACCACAAAGATCAATGATATTTACACTTATAAGCAAAGGATTACTCAAAATCACAAAGATACCATCAATCTTAAATCAAAATAGACTAAGATCAATAAAGATTCAACCAATTCATAGAGATGACCCTCCTTCTAGTGCCAATGAAATGCTCTCTTATTGATGCCTATAAATGTATCACATGGGTTCTTAGTGTTAAAAGAACACTTCTCATTTTAGAATTATAGGAATTCAGAACATGAGTAGTAGGTTATGGCAACTTAATGTTACCTATGGTGAAATAGAAGTAGAGCAATGTTTATATATTCCACAAAATTTATAACAGTTGATGGTTTGGAGCCATCATGGTCCAATTATTTATAAATTTTAATTATATTTGCTAATGATAGTGAATTATGATCAAAACTTAAACTAAAAATTAATCTAAATGGATATTTATAATGAAATCTAAGCTATAGTGATCTGATTAAAAAAAGAAGCAAAAAGGAAGGGTAAAGTAGAAAGAAAACAAGTGATTGTTGATCCTTGACTCAAATATCATGATAAAGTTTCAATTACAATTGAACTTTCATTTATAAATATATTATGCAAAATAGCAAAAAATTAGATTTCACCACATACTAGGCAAATTTCTAAGGATAATATGGAATTATACAAGTAAGAATTAGATTTCACTTTAAATAATTGTTACTAGACCCAAATAGCATAAACAAATCTAAATATAGAATAAATAAAATGAAGCAAAATCAAGATCCTTCAACTAATTTAGTATAATCATAAATTAGTAAGTCTGTATCACAAATGGAAATTCAGAATCCAAAGAAACTATTCAAATTCAAACTTCAAAACCAACAATTTAGAGAAAGCTATATTAACAATTGACACATCAAATTTGGACAATCTTTGTAGAATTCATTGATTGTATTAATTGCTCTAAGTGTATAAGTTTTGATAAAAAATCTCTCTCCCTTTACAATATGGTAGTACTACCTTTTATAGAAAGGCAAGGTAGTATACCGGTCAATTACAAGATACAAAATGTATAAAAGGTAAGGACAACTATTCTTATTTAGAAAATTCTAGAATACATTTTATTTTCACAACTAGATTGACCTAGAGGCAAATATGCTAAAAGACTAGCATATGCCTTTACAAAAGAATATTCCTATTTCAAATATTACAATGTTTTTGTAAAAAGGAATACCAATTAGCTAGTGGGCCCATTGTTGAAGGATCTCCTTGTTGCTCTTGCAAAAGTTCCATTACTCTTTGATGTTGTTATTTGACCAGATCTAAATTTATAATAGGATTCAAGAAACATATATCTTCATAATCAATAGTCATAAAAGTCCCTATCATCCCTTACCATGTCTTCTTTGATGCTTCTGGCTTCTGTAATCTTTTCCTCAGTTGTGAAGATCATACCCAAAATCTTGCTATTGTCACTACCTGATTGACCTTGGCTCCTATCCTTTACCTCTTGCATCACCAAGGTGACTCTATGTTTATACTATACATCATCAATGACTCATAAGGTTGTATTTTTAGTAGGGTTAGCCAACATGATACCAAGTAGCTACTTGATCTAGGTAATCATCTCTTCATCATCTTTTAGAAGCCTATCCAAGCTTGCTGACCAAGTAATTAAGCTTTGGATCTTATCCACCATGATCCCTAGTATAACATTTAGGTGGGCTAGGATAATAGTTTTGAATTTAGGAATCCTATTCCTAATCAATATGATTATGAAGTCATCTATTTTGGCCTCTACATATTACCACTCTATTACCAACCCTTTAGCTACTTGATTTTATTGGCTCAATGCATCTTGTTTTAGCTTCATTAATTTTAAGGAATCATACATATCAAAAAAAGGATGATTCAAACATATCAATTATAGCATCAAGCACTGATAAAATGGCCTGTGTCTCTAAGTTATCCTTTTCCTTTTCCAAATTTTTAATCCTCTACTTCATGCCCTTGATGATAGCTTTGACTTGGGCTGAGTGAAACTCAAATAAGTTTTCAATATCCTCTTCATGTATGGGTAGTTCACCAAGTTGTTTCCCTCCAGCTAGGGTTAAGATAGTAAAGGGTTCTACCTTCTAGAATATAAACTCTTGAGTTCCTACCATGGCTTTTCTAGTTGTGACCCTTTATAATCTAACTATTTTTGGATTGAACTACATGGTGGTAGATGATTCTATGTATTTTTACGGTTGTGGGACCTCTACCCTTGTGTTACTTGATGCTCCTAGAGTATCTATATTCTTGTTATTTGGCCATGTAGTAGTTATTATTATTTTTTACTTTTGTTATTTTATCAAGGCCCTTATCCATGGATTGATATATTTATGAACATCAATGTTGACAACCTTGGTCAAGGCCCACGAGTGGGAGTAGGAAGGGATTTTCTACATCTTTCCATAAATGAACTAATCAAGGATGATTGGTCTATGAATGGCGAACTCCTCACTAAATGAGTTGATCTCACTTATGGGATGATTGAGACTCAACTTTGGCATTTTTTTTCTTACAAGGAAAATTTCTAGTTCTAATTTTCTCTTCTTAGATTGGGCCAGTAGGACCAGATCCAAGGCAACTTCTTTTGCATTATCTTCTTACTCAATTCCTTCTACTTAAACTTGAGCTTATTCATCCTATGCTTCTTCTTCCTCAGATCCATATGCCTCAATAAGGACCTTGAGTTCATCCTCTACTATTTCATTAAGATCAAGGGCAATCATATCCAAGTGCTCAACTAGGGATGGTGGTCTCTAAGGGGAACCTAAGGATGAAGGTCCCTCACTAGGTCTCTCCTCCAACTTCTCCTTACTTGTGCCCTATATGATTTGTGTTGGGGGATATGGTACTTTCATCTGGGGTTATTACTAAGGTGGAATGGAAGGTATAAGTAATAAATGGTACTGAAGGAGATGCATCTACCATATGTCCCCTATCTTTTCATCACTAGCCAATCTATGCATAAGCTTAAGGTTGGTTTTCTTAACTCTTGCCAGCACTTCTTCAACATTGTAGGACTTTACATACATGGTGTCATTAGGGCCCTATTATTTCTCATATATTGGCTTAGGTAGTTATGTTCTCTTTAAATGATTTCCTACCACATTATTGGGGTCCCACTACCTGAGATCATCTAATTAAAACACAAAAGATTCCTTATGCCTAGACATGGTGTCCACCTACTTCCAATTTTGTAGAATTGTTCTTCTAATTATGAAAGGAAAGGGATGGAGGAGGACTTTCCTTTTATCTTTTTAGACCCCATCAACACCATGAAGGATTTGAGATGTAATTTCCTATTCTGCCATCTTGGGAGGAATCTAGATAGACAACTTATATGGCTGGGTCAAAATTCTCTCAATTCTGATAATAATGCAATCCAGGTAAAACCCAATATTTCCCATCAGCTCCACATATTTCTTAATCAAAGGGGGAACCTTGGGCATGGTAATCCTTGTGGTGGCTTCCACCAACATAGGTTAGACATAGGCACATATGAATTTCATGTAGTGTCTATACTTGAAGATGTGTAACTTTGAGTAGTGGTGGGAAATTGTGGTTTTGCCCTCAAAACACCATTTTTTGATGTTTGGGACCTTAGTGGAAGCTATCAGGGCTTATATAAAATAAGATATCATGAAGAATTTATTGCTTGTCTTCCTCTTGATGGTAATAAATTATTTCCCTAAGAAGACACTAATTATATGCCCTATTAGAGGAATGAGATATTTCTCTACCATAAATTAGACTCAACATACCCAGCTCTTATTGACATATGTAGTTATAGTGGCTCTAGATATTCTATTTAATAGGGCCATGATTACCCTAATTCCCACCCTAAATTGGACGATTGGGATTCTTCCCTCAAATTCATGGCACACATGGTTCCCTTAGAGTATGGCCTGAGGATGGTATTTAGGTAATTTCATGGCCTGAGGATGGTATCTAGGTCATTCTCACTAGTCCATCCTTTGAATGTGGGTAGGTCCACATGGGGTTTTGGCAATTTATAATATATCTCAAAGGATCATGGGATAATGTAAGCAAATTTCCTAGATATTCACTCATGGATAATCCAATCATTATCAATTCTACAATCAATAAAAATTGGAGCAAGGATGTCAATGTAATGAATTACCTCTAGTCTGGTAGTAGCATGATGGAGGCCAGCCATTTAAACTATGACCAGGTCATATTATCTCTTATTAACTATGGCAATCCTTTGTTCTTATTTGGTGATGGGTTTCATCTCTTCTATGGACCAAAAGAGCTAATACCAATTCTTATTACCATTTATTATGGCTATAACATCTAGGTAAGTATCTTTGAAAATCCTTCTTTCATTATATATAGATAAGTACAACTCCATCTCATCTCTTAATTATTGTCTATGAGCTGCCATGGCTTCGATACTTACAAATTGTTCACAATTAGATTTCAAATGGTCTCTATGCTAACTATTTTGTGCTCAAAACAAAATTAAGCTTCTCTCAAATTTGTTGTAATCAATTGGGTTCATTTAGGGTCACTTTTATGCAAGGCTTAGGGCTTTGAATCTTTAATGGTGGTAGCTCATTTGGAATTTGGATCATACATGATTTAGATTTGATTTGGACCTATGCCTTTATATGTTTGAATTCTTAGGCACACAAGGTCTCTTCTTTTGTCATTTTATGCTTGTGTGGTGCTTATGTGACATCAATATAGAACCTTTCACAACATTTTTCATAAATTCTTTTTGAAGCACTAGCTATTGGCATTTAAAAATGCCCTTTTATTTCATGCCATTGGATCAAGATCCTTGGATCAGCATGGGCTATTGATTGTGATCTAGGATCGTTATTGTTATTGGTCCTTTTTGGTACCAAGACCCATGGCCATGCCACTTGGCACCTTTATGGGTCTTCTAGGCTCTAGCATCCTTGTCAGTCATACTTTGAACATGCATTTGCCATGCATCAAGCTTGTGGGATCTTAGAGCCTTGCTGAAAATTCATCAACACCTTCATGCTATTGGATCAACCTTATATGATGAAGCATGAGCCATAGGATCTATAAAGAAGCATGGGCTTTAATCAATACTTTATTAAGGTAGGGACTTAGGTTTAAACATCTTGGGCTAAGGTTTGTTTCATGTTTATTAAACATGAGATAAACCTTAGGCTAAGGTGTTTATGCCTAAGTTTATACAAAGGGTACCATGGCTAAATATTTTAGGTTAAATTTTACGTTATGTTTAATAAACACAATGCATACTTTGGGCTAAAATACTTATGTTGAGCTCTTAGAATACACTTCGAGGAGTCAAAATGATATAATTATTAAGTGCCAATTTTTGTCATGGAGATTTATTGTATTAATAAACACAATAAAAACCTTCAGTTAAAATCATTTAGGATAAGTTTCATGTTATAATAATCCTTTTTAAAATAAGACTCATTATAATTCTTTATCCTAAGGTTCACAACATTCAAACAAATGCAATGGAGACCTTAAGATATAGACTTAGACTAGATTTATTTCTTTATATATTTAAACTATGAGACCATTTCAATATTTTTATTTAAAATATCCCAAGCTTTTGAACATCCTTCGAGAGCTTCCATTCATCTATAATGTTGTTCATGGGCTTTCAAAAACATTTTAGAGTCTATCTTGATCTTATGTAGAATAATTCATTAGCTTAAATTTGATGATCTTTTAGACATCAAATATGTCCTCACAAACATCAAATGATGGTCATAAAAACATCAAATTTAGGCTTGAAAGTTTTTAGTTTTGATGGAATTAAAGTTGATAGTCATGGAGACATCAAATACATCTTCATAGATGTAAAAATAATAGTCATAAAAACATCAATTTTAAGCTTTTCAAACTCCTATGACCTAATGTGAGAGTGCCACTTGGCACCTCTACGGGGTCTCCTAGGATCTCAGACTCAATTTACTCCATTGGATCAAGAATCGTGATGAAGAGAGAGACATATAATCATGATTTGAGAGCTTGCTCATGATTGGTCCCTTTTAACATGCAGGCCCCTTTTCTTTTAATCTTAGAATGTGGGAGTGCCATGTGGAAACTTTGTAGAGCTCCTAGGATATTGATTTTACAATGATGTCTTCACTCCATTTAATCTTTGATTTGTGATGAAGTGAGAACCATTAATCATGATCTAAGTGCTTGAACATGATTGGTCTGAAGGACTAAGTGCTCAACTTTTTTGGGATTTTTTTTGCATCGTCTAATTGAAAGGCCATGAGGAGGTATAGATTATTGGATCTTGTGAGTTGCATGTTTTTTAAGTTAAGACCCAGGCCTTATTTGCTCCATTGGATCATGCTCCATTGGATCCTATAAGAAGAAAGGAAATTAATTATAACTTGAGACTAAATTTGAACTTAGGCTAAACTGTTTTGACTAATTTTTTTGTTCATGTTAATAAATATGATGGGGCCTTAGTATTAAAAAATTTAGGCTAATATGTTGACAAAGGGACCAAGTTAGAATAAAATTAGACTCAGTTAGAAATAAAAAAGAAATAAAGGGGAAAATAAAAATGGACTAAGTATAATTTTTAAGTTAAGGTTTGGTCGTATTGAAAAACATGATCAAGCCTTAACATAAAAATTAGGCTTAAGTCTAAAACATATTTAAACTATTCCCACCAAATTTGAATTCAAACTAAGGATTTATGCCATGGTTTTTAGAACATGAATCTATCAACAAGGGATCCATAAAACTTGCAACTTAAAGACACGAAGACCAATCATTAGAAATGTTAGGCAAGATTAAAAAAAACATAACTTAGTAACTGACTTTGACAGAGCAGATGATCTTAAAATTCTAATCATATTCAAAATAGGCCATGTTTGTAGGGTTAAGATTCAAAACATTTCAAGGGTCCCAATTTTCAAAAATGGAGAGATATTGACCTCAAAAACACCTTCAACAATCAAGGAACTAGAATGATTTATAATGGACAAACTATCTTTAAGTAATTTTACAATGAAATTATCATTTGTAAGTTGAGAACAAGATAACAAATTATTTTTAATCTTAGTACATCATTAATAACAACATTTAAAATGTTTGTTTTTCCCTATTTAGTTGCTTCTAAAAAATAATTATCTCCTAAGTAAAATATTTTAGAGATATCTCTAGAATCACATAAAATATTATATAAGCATGTCCTATGGTGCGATGCACCACTATCTAAAATCCATTCATTTTCATTTGAAGCACATAAAGAAATATATAAATTAATAACATTTGAATCTTGATTATTATTCTGATTAGAGTTTTGATTAGATTTCTTCCCTTTGTTATTTTTATAATTTTTATTTTTATTTATATCCTTATTTTTATAATAGGTTTCCCTTGTAGGACCAAATTTACCACATAGATTGCAATTTCCATTAAACTTAGGTGTATGATTCTTAGTACCAGATTTCTTATTTTGTATTTACTTTTAGTAGAATTCAGGTTCGATTTATGGTTTTTAGTGTTATCAGAAACATTATTAAGAGTGAGAAGTGTCTGAGTGGCATTATCTTTAGAATCAAAATTTGTCATAACTTTCTCTTATTAAATCAAGATAGCAGAAAAAGTGGTAAGGTCAGGGTTATCTTGCTCAGTTTGATACTTAGAATTCAAAATTGAAATGAAATTTTAAACTTTTCATGAATATTTAACTGAATGATAAAATAAATAAAATAATCTTGAATAAATGACAATTACATCCATCTAACTGAGCTTTAATGCTTTTAATCTTAGCAAAAAAATCAACAACTTTTTCATAACCCTTTATATATTTAGTTAGAAATTAAAGGATTAATTTAATGATGTTTGAAAGGTGCGTGCCTTCATGTATGGAATCAAGGAGTTTCTAATCATCGCTATGAGACTCTTGATTACCAATGTGGAGAAGGAATTCATCCTTAACACTCCAAAAGATAATGAACATAGCTTTATGTGATTTTTGTTGAAATGCATTGGTAATCTCAGGTGTTACATGTCATCCATAAGGGGGTTTTTAAATCTTGATGACAATATTTCATTATTTTTAGGCCATAAATTTATATTTAACATGAATTTTCCATATATTATAGTTATTTCCATTAATTATTTGAGATTTATCTAAGGAAAAATGAGGCGAAGCCATAGCTTCCTTTTAAACATGATAGTAAATAAATGCTCAATATAAACTATTTTAAATGAATTTTTTGAAATATTTTCAAAATAAATTGAATTTCATATGCAACTATAATTAATTACACAATTTAGATGCCAAATAATGCAAAAAAATTGAATTAAAATTGCATAAATCTAAGTGTTGAAAGAGTCACACTTAAAATGACCACCTAGGCACTATTATTAAAAAATATGTAAAAATAATAATATTAAGATTCAAAACAAAAAATGGACCACTCCAATATGTCTAGAATGTGCCAAAACCTCAAGATTGACTAGCTACATGACTATGATTACCTAGGTTTTGATTAGATCAAGTATTACAAGAAGGTCGATAGGTTTACCTAGGGTTTTGAATGCATGAATCATAACAAGCAAACCAAAATTCAAATTAAAATTACTTTAATTTTAATTTAATTTTAAAAAAATTGAAAAAATTTCAAAAAATAAATAAAATAATATTAAGGTGATTTTAACACAAGACCTCCCTTATGATAAGATTTTAAGAAAATGAAAGCTACTAACCCTTCTAAGAGTTTACTTAAGATTTACTAATTTAAATTTATTTATTTTTATCTAATTTTTAAAAAATAAATAAATGTATTATGTGTATGTAAATAACATAAGTGAAGCTCACAAGGGTTAGCTTGAGTGGATGAGAGCAATGACTTAGGTCACTTAGGTCTCAGGTTCAATCCTTGATTTATCTATGGTGTGTGGAGTGGGGCATTTGCACATCACCTACATTCTCAAGTGGCCATGGGGACACCTTGAGGTAGGGTTAAAACTTATCCATGTGTTCTATGTGGATCATAGTGGGGTGATTCAGTTTCAAATCATTTGATGGACATTATAGGCCTAGGCCCACCCTCATTAAGCTTTAGATGTAAATTAATTTTTAGCCCCCAGGGTTATACCTCACTAGTAATCCATTGAAACAGTGACCACTAAGTCATGGGTTTGATTCCTGATTAAACCATGAGCATCGAGTTGGGTACTAGCATAATCCTAAGGGATTAGTCCATTGTAGTCACCCTATGATATCATGCCTAAGTGTGTGCCAGGTCATTGGGTCCAACACAGTGATAATGTCATGCCAAAAAAGTTGTGGGATACCCTCGGTTACCAAAAAAATAAAATAACATAAGTGAAAAAATAAAATAAAATAAACTTTTTAGTAATTCTTTCTTTTTTCAAGGTGGGACCTGGGGTTTGAAAAAAAGAAATTAATAAATAGTTTATTTTTTAAATATTTTTTCAAAACTATATGAATTTTAGAAAATATTTGTAGCTTCATGGATCCCATGTAGAATTTCAAGAGCTCATATCTCCTTGAACAAATCTTGGATTTACTTGAAAATTTAGCAGCCCTATTATTTTTGTTTGATAAACACAATTGGACCTTCAAAATAGAATTTTTGATGAAGAATTCAATATTTTTAATTTCTAGGTTGAAGTATGGTGCCCCTATAAATGTTTGGGAGAGCCCAAAAACTTATACAGGCACTCAAAAATCTTGAAATTTGTTACAATCTTCCAAAAAAATTTAATAATGAAGGAATTAGAAAATTTAATTTTGATTGAAAAATCATTTTTTTTATTTTTTCTAAGCATGGGCCATACATCATGCCAATGACATCCCAAGATTTGAATAAAAATATTTATATTTAATTCAATATAATTTGCTTGCCAAGCTTCTACACTCCACATGCTCTGATTTCATGAAAGATTTCATGTATACATATATGTAGCAATACACAGGATGATATTTAGAAGTGTAAATGAATAGGTAAAGCATATGAGATAAATGACATAGACATTTTAAAGTGGGAAAATTATAGGAGGTTAAAAACCCATGAGTGGTATCTAATAATTGAGAAACAATAATAACCCCAATACAAATTCTTCCACCTTCTCACTTCTTCACAAAATGGCCTTCAAAAAACTCATAGGTTAAATATGAAAAAATAATTTCTTATTTGAATAAATTTAAAATAGGGGTAAACCCCTATTTTATAGTGAAATTCCAAGGGAGGTGACCTTTGTAAAAATAACAGGTCCATCCATCCCAATAAATTCATTTAATTAAATTTTGATAACTCATTAAATAATTATAACTTTATTATTTATTTTCATGAGGTATCCACCTCATGTTAATAAATAATAATATATTATTATTTAATAAATTTACCAAGGCTAAGGGTTAATAATCCCACTTAGGATTAAATTATCTTACAACAAGTATCCTTTTGAGTTCCCATAAGTGCTTACGTACATTCATCTAGACCATAAGAGTAGACCTTTTGAGTTTCCACAATTTCTTTCATTCACCTACAAAAGGTAAGGATTTATCACTTTCCTAAGTCTCAAGACCAAGAACCCTAAGAGGATTTAATTGATATTATTAATATTCTTGTAGTTAAGATATCAACAAACCAAGAAGTCTCACTAGATGATAGTCATTATTCTACACCTAATCAATGGGCCCTCTACTATGATGGGGTCAAGTGATGCCTAGGTGTAGAGGAAGGGGTTATTCTAATGTATCCTAAGGGATGAGTCATGCCTTTTGTTTTAAAATTAGACTTTGTGAGTATAAATAATGGGGTCAATTAAAAATCCCTATTGTCTAGTATGCTCATTGTAAAACATTTATGCATTTAGAACTTAAATATCTAGGGTGACTCATAGATAGTTTCTAACCAAGTTTCTAAATTCTATCAAACCAAATTTGAACATATTAACTATGTAAGACCACTTTGAAAATTTTCTAAAGACTTTGAATTTTTTACTAAAGAGGCAATCCTTAGGTAAATAAACCAACTTGTTAACTCTATGGTTTCTTCATCCTCATGCTTTGACCCTCATTCCACTATACCCAAATTTGATTCATAATATCAGTAAATATAAAATCTCTTGCATGCAAGACCTCTAGTGACCAAATTGTTACCTCTATTAGAAATTATGATAGCCCATTAGTCCTTGACCTAGATAATAATAGTGAGGTTATTCTTAAGTTTTTTATATCCTACAATGACCTCTCATAATTCCACCACAAGAGTGGTTTCTCTTTCACTTTTTATCCCATACCATATCTTGGATGTGAATACTATGATTCTTATTTATAGGTTAAATATTACTCATCCTCCTAAAATGAGCATAATTTTTTCAATATATAGGGTGAAGATCCAAAACTTATCCCAACCCTTGACATGTTTGAGGAAGGAAATGCATCCATCATTGAGGAACCCATTGATATTAGCATTGGGACTGAGGATATTCCTATAATTTTAAATATTTTGTCTACAATTTCTCCATAGGAAGTGGAAGGTCACCAAACTACTCACTGAGATCTCAAAGGCTTTAACATTCTCCTACACTAATATGGCAGGTATCAAGATTGATGTTATAGTCTATACTAGTGTTATCATTCCTAATGTAAATCTTATAAATTATAATCTTAGACAAATCAAACCAAAGATAGAATTAATGGTGAAAGAGGAGGTCATAAAACTCCTCAAAGTAGGGTTTATAAATCTTGTGTACTATTCCAAGTGGATGTCCAATATTGACCCCATTCTCAAGAAGAATGGTAAGATCATAATATTCATATATTTTTGAGATATAAAAAAATCATGTCTTAAATATTACTTCTCTCCCTTCTATTGACATTATTTTTGATGTTATGATAGTATATGAGTTGTTATCACTTATGGATGGCTTCTCAAGATATATTCAGATTCACATTTCTCATGAATACCAAAGCAATACCTCCCTTACTACACCATGGGGAACATTTTTCTATTTATTTATGTCCTTAAATATTAAAAACATAACAAAACATATCATAGGGCCATGACCCACATTTTATATAATATTATTCATAAGATAGTGGAGGTATACATAGATGATCTTCTAAGAAAGGTAAAGCAAAGGATTGACCATTTAGGTGTGTTACACATTATCTTCATGCATTTAATAAAATATAGAGTTACCCTCAATCCTAATAAGTTTGTGTCAATATTTATAGGTGGAAAAATCATCAACTACATTATCACTCAGTGTGGAATTGATATTGATCCTACCAAAATTCATGCACTTTTGGACATGCTTCATCCCATTTATGAGTTAGGGATTAGGTCATTCCTAAGAAAGATGGGGGCCATTTTAAGATTCATACCAAGCCTCACCTATGTAGTTCATCTAGTTAATAACTTTCTTAATAAGACAAGTGGCTTAATTAAGATAGATGATTATCTATATAAGACCATTATGCGAAAATTTTCCAAAGACTTGACTTTTTTCTAAAGAGGCAGTCCCTAGGGAAATAAACTAGCTTGTTGACCCTATGGTTTATTCATCATCATTATTTAACCCTCATTACACTATACCTAAATTTGATTCATAATATCATTAAATACAAAACCTCTTATATGCAAAACTTCTAGTGACCAAATTGTTGCCTATACTGGAAAGTATGATAGTCCATTAGTCCTTGACCTAGTTGATAATAGTGAGGTTATTATTAAGTTTTTTAGAGCCTATAATGACCTCTCATAACTACACTACAAGAGGGGTCTCTCCTTCAAATTTTATCTCATAGCAGATCTTGGATGCAAATATTATGATTATTATTTCTAGGTTAAATATTACTCATCTTGTGAAAATGAGCACAATGTTTTCAATACATAGGGTGAAGATCCCAAAATTATCCCAACCTTTGACATGTTTGAGGAAGGAAATGCCTCCATCATTGAGGAACCCATTGATGTTAGCATTGGGACTGAGGATATCATATAATTATCAATCTTTGGTCTTTAATTTCTCCATAAGAAGTGGAAGGTCACCAAGCTACTAACTAAGATCTCAAAGGCTTTAACATTCTCCTACCCTAATATGGTAGGTATCAAGCTTGAGATTGTAGTCTATAATAGTGTTATCATGCTTAATGAAAATACTATAAATTATAATCTTAGACAAATCAAACCAAAGATAACATTAATGGTGGAAGAGGAAGTCATAAAACTCCTCAAAGTATGGCTTATAAAGCTTGTGGACTATTCTAAGTGGCTTTCCAATATCACCCCCATTCTCAAGAAGAATGGTAAGATCAAGATATTTATATATTTTTGAGATATCAAAAAAACATGTCTTAAATATTAATTTTATCCCTTATATTGACATTGTTCTTTTTTTAAATAAAAGGGGTAAAAACTTTATTAATAACAGAGAGAACCAAAGTACAAGGCTCCAACAAGCTCACAACTAGAAAAAAACCAAAACAACAACCACCACACGTCGAAGTGCATCAACTCCTTAGAGCCTCTCCTCTGCTAAAATTCTCTCCAGATTTACCTGAACCTCTGACGGTAGAAGCGTGACCTCCTCTACCAGCCTCTCTCTAATCCCTTCCGACACCCACCTAGCTAGGTAGTCAGCGCCCGATTCCACTCTCTTGAAACATGGGCAAAAATCACAGTCTCCATGAGCATACTAATCTGCAAAATCTGCTGAACAATCAAGGACAATTGCCAGCTTACCTCAGTAATTTATCATTCCTGTATCATATCAATCAAAACTAGTGAGTCCACCTCACATATCACTTTATGCCATCCAAGCTCGTAATTTATTCATAAATCAAATAAAATAGCCATACCCTCCATCTTGTTAACCATCTGAACACCCCTATGAGTGGAAAACATAAATATAACTGAGCTCGAGGCATCTCTCACAATTCCACCTATACCAGCTTGCCCTGGGTTACCTCTTGAAGACCCATCGATATTGATCTTCAAAAAAACACCAAGGGGAGGCATCCACTTACCATCACGCCTCACCTTCTGCCTTTTAACGCCACTCCTCCTCACACACGCAGCCCCTAGAGATAGATCCTGCATTCCTAATCTGTCTACCAACTCAGCGTCCCTCCTGTCCATCGACAACATCACCTCACATTTGGTTTCAATGGTTTCCTGTATCATTCGGATAATCCAATTCTAGACTTGGTCTGCTTCCATCCTTTCCCCCTCAAAAATGTGCCTATTATGCTCCAACCACACCTGCCAAAGAAGGAAAATTGGCCCAGCAAACCAAACTACCTGCAGGAAGCTCGCAACAGGGGGCACTTTTTCAATTTTGTGCCAAAATTCTGCTAGTGTGGGGGCGTGGATATCGCTGACACCCCAAGCGCCCCACCAAGCATGCCAAATTTTGCTCATAAACTGGCAACCAAAAAAAAGGTGGGACGCACTCTCCTCTTGCACGCCACACAATACACATCATGAAGGGCCTGCAAAACCTCTCTTCCTGAGGTTGTCCCACATCAAGCAGCTATTCCAAGCAAGTGTCCATGCAAAACAATTGCACTTTGGCCATGAAAAGTTGTTCCAGGTCCGCTTCCACCAAGTAACCTCCCTTTCCTCCTCGAGCTTCTGTGCCACCAGCTCCTGGTACCCCACTGACACAGTGTATTTCCCTTTGGGGTGAGGGAACCAAGCCAGCTCATCCTCACCAACAAGGGTGCAACATGTGCACCCAGCCAAAATCTCCTTCATCTCCATGCTCTCCACCTCCATGACCCTGAATGGCCACTCTTCCTGATTTTGGTGACCAAAAGTTTTAAAATCATTAACCTTCTGCCATTCGGCCTCACAACATCGTTGAGCCAAATTATGTAAATGTGGGTACTGCATTACAATAGGTGGGAATCCATCCCAAGAATCATACTAGAACTGCACCTCCCTCTCCCTTTTGCAAATCCAGAACAAGCCTTTTTTAATTAATTCGGCCCCCTTCTTCATTATATCCCAAATCACTGAACCGCTTCCCACCAGGCCAAATCTAGGAATCTCCTTATGGCTACAACTTGGAAAATACTTCTACACCACAATTTTAGCCCAGCTCTGGTCCTGCTCTGTGCACAATCTCCAGTATAGCTTGGCTGCCAGAGCCGTGCCAACCAATGTAGCTTGTCTTAATCCCAAACCCCCAAATCTCTTTAGACTGCAAACTACCTCCCATCTGATAAGACTCCATTTTGTAGCTGATAAATTGCCAGCCCACAAGAACTGCCACGCCAATGAGTCCAGCTCTCTCAAAAAACTAGCTGGCACCACCTGCAGCATACATCTATACACAAGAAGTGCTTGGACCACAGATTGGATCAGTTGCACCCTGCCCACAAACAAAAGCCACCTATGAGTCTAATGGCTGACCTTGACTCTAAACTTGTTCAAAATCCCCTTCTAAGACTCCTTAGAGTGCCTACCCATCGTAACTGGCATACCCAAATACATCACCAGAAGGCTACCAATTTGGAATCGTAGGACATCCGCCACTCTTCTCTAAATATCTTGAGGCATATTAAAGAAGAAGATGGAGGATTTCTCCTCATTGATTACCTGGCCCGAGGCCGCTAAGTAAGTATCAAGGCATTTACGGATATTGTTCACCTCTCTCAAGGAGGTAGCACCCAACAAAGCCACATCATCGATGAACTGAAGGTGAGAGAGACCCGATAGGCCGCCCCCCCACTTCCATCCTTGAATCTCCCCATTTTTGGTATCATCTCTGATCCTACGCCCTAAGCCCTCAGCCAAGAGAAGAAACAAATAAGGGGACAGTGGATCTCCCTGACGCAATCCTCTAGTAGTCCCAAAAAGGTTGGAATGTTTCCCATTGACCAGAATGGAGAAAGAGGTGGAAGTAACACAGCTCATGACCCATTCCATCCAATCCCTCTCAAAGCCAAAGGCCTCCATCACCTTGTGCAGGAAAGTCCAACTAACCCTGTCATACGCCTTGGACATATCAAGCTTCATGAACATTGCCTTCTCTCTGGATTTGGACATTAAATGAATTACTTTGGTAGCCATCACAATACTATCCAAGATCTACCTCCCTTCCACAAAACCACTTTTCTCCTCTGAGATCAGCTCCTTCAAGCACTTCTTCAACCTTTCGACAATCAATTTTGAAAGAATTTTGTAGATAACATTACAAAGAGAAATGGGGCGAAATCGACTGAAGCGATCAACCCCTTCCTCTTTTGGAATGAGGGCCAAAAAAGTAGCATTTAGCACCCTCAACATCTGCTTGTTGGTCTAGGACTCCTACACCACAGCCAACAAATCATCCTTAATAATTTCCTAAAACTCCTGGTAAAACTCTATCGGAAACCCATCCGGTCCTGGAGCCTTTCCTTTCTTCATCATAAAAACAACTTTCTTTAGCTCTTCCTCTGAAATAGGTCTTCTCAAATTCTCCTTCATGTCTTGGGTCACAATGGAGGGAATGCAGCCCAAAATCAAGTCCTTTGCCTCCTCATCCCTCCTCCTGTCTTCCTAGAAGAAAGCACTAAAATACCGTTCAACCTCATCACATATCTCTCTTGTAGATGAAACTATTTCTCCTCTTTCTGTAACCAGCGAACTAATAACATTGCCATGGCACCTTGCTTTGATCGAGTTGAAGAAGAAAGCAGTGTTTCTATCTCCTTCTTAGAGCCAATCAATCCTAGATTTCTATTTCCAGAAAATCTCCTCCCTTAACTCCCACTCCTCCAAAGTTTTCACAGCCTTAGCTTCTTCATTCATTAAAACTCCTGTAAGTCCCTCTTCCCTTATAACTCTGGTGATGTTATTTAGCTCTTCTTTCACCTTCTTCTTCTCCTGGAAGATGTTGCCAAAATTGTACCTATTCCATCTCTAAAGCTAGAATTTGACGAATTGAAGAAGTTTAGCAAACACATACATGGCTATCCCAGTAGCTAGTCGACCAGCCCTCCACCATTCCGTGATCTGGCTGAATAATTCTTGATCCCTCAGCCACATCATTTGGAATTTAAAAGGTGGCTTCTATTTTCGTAAAGCAGAAGAAATATTTAATTTGATCGGCCAGTGGTCGGAATTCCACCAATCCAATATCTCAAAGCTAAGCGTCCACCTGCCGCCTATCCAAAAGCAAGACACTAGAAATCTATCTATACACTCAGCAATGTTATTGTGCCCCGGCCTTCTATTATTCCATGTGAATCAGCCGTTACTCGGCTTGATGTCTACCAAATTTAATTTTGAGATCTTGTCCCTAAGGAGACAAGAAGATTGCTCCAATCTGGTATTCCCACCCATTTTCTCTGAGCTGTCTAGAATTGCATTGAAATCTCCCACTACTATCCAAGGTAAATAAGGAAACTCATTATGGATCAGCCTAATCTTATTCCAAACAAAAATCTTACCTTGCATATCACTGGGTACATAGACATTTGAGAACAAAGCATACTCTCCTGAGTCCATACAGAGGGAAACCAGCGATAAAACTGACTTGAAAGCCATCCATGCCATCGGTTTGACCTTTCTTGGATTCCACATGCAATCTAAGCCACCAGCAGTCCCCTGGGCCCCAATACATTGGCATGATACTTGTCCCCATATCCACGGGGCAATATCCATCATGAAATCCATAGACACTATGGTTTCTTACAAAAAAAGAATATCAGGATGTTGACTTCTGACTAATTCGCGAATAGCTTTTTGTCTAGGCCTGCTATTTAGGCCCCTCACATTCCATGATAACACAATAATTTTGGTGGAGGAGGAAAATGTTCTTCTAAGGTCCTTACCAACCTCGATTCAACTAAGTTCTCTCCAATCATTTTGAGTCTATCCAAATCTTTCCTTCTTCTTACCTTTACATTTTTATCTGTAACTCCTTTCTTGCTGTCCTTTTGTAGGATCCCCAAGCACGGTGGAGCTTTTCCTTGCTTTTCCTCCTTATCCTCCCTGGCTTGTGAGTCCTTCTCCCCAATTTCTATGCCTTGTCCCCTTGCCACCATTCCTATTACTAGATTCAACACTTCCCCCTGTCTATCCAAAAGCATTAGAGTAGGCAATTCTGTTGTCTACTTAGGAGAAAATGGCGTGACACTAGCAGTCCCTTCACCCTCCTCCATCCGTTCCTCTCTGCTAGTTAGACTTGGCAGAACCTCTTGCTGTCCTAACTCCTCTAACATCTCAAATATGTTGTAGGAATCCTCCCATTGTCGCTCTAGAAATGTCCTCTTAAGTCCCTTGTTTTTACCCTTGGATTTCACTTGCATGAATCCTTCAGTCCTTTCTACCCCCATTTCCCGTCTTCCTTCCTTTATCTTCAGGTATTGCAATATTCAAAGGAGGTGTAGGAGAAGGTTGTTGTTCTGTCATTTTATCCTTCAGACACCTTTGAACCAAGTGTCCATACTCATGACAAAGGTGGCAACGAAAAGGCAGGGTCTCGTAATCCACTTGATGAAGCCATGAGTATGATCCTGCACACATTTCTACTGCGTCCGACAGCGATCTACTCAGGTCAGCTTCCACACAAATTCTTGAAAATGTCATGATTTTCTTCCCCAACATTTGTGTTGATGCCCCCACCAGTTTTCCTATTATTGATGCAATCAAAAGTAGCACATCTTCATGGCAACATTCAATCGGCATTCTGGGTAAGCGCACCCACACCGGTACCCTGCTTGGCAGCTCTTCAGTGGGATTAAACCTAGCCTGCCATGGTTTCATGAAAAGTCCAGCTTGGTTAAAAAAATATGGTCCCCCTTCAAACACCCTGTTCCTGTCCTCCAAACAGTTGAAAGTCACCATGAAAAAGTTGTTAGCCAGCAGCATCATCTCCATTTCTCCAGCCGGTTCCCATACTCTCCTTGCCCAATTCTCCAAGAAGGGGAGAGAGACTTTCATCCCCAAGAATTTGCAATATAGAGAGTGTTTGGAGTAATACTCCACATCCTCTGCAATCATGTCAAAAGGAATAACTAATTTTGGCCTTTCATTACAATGCTCCAAGCAGCCATTTACCTTATTAATTCTAGAACCAACATTTGATCCACTGCCTTGCACTCCTGAGAACTAAATGGCATCAGCAATCCCCTTCAATTTGGCATCCTGCCCTTGAGGTCCCTTACCCACCACATCTTTGAAGCTCCTATCTCCCTTCAGGATGTTTTGAACCCCCTGTTCCATTGTGGCGCCTACTACCCCTTCACTCCCCTTCTGGACAATGCAATTTCCTTCCCACCATGTGTTCTTATCAGCTGCTACCTTCCCTCCCAACCTGCTTGCGTTTCCCACCCGTTCTACTCCCACACACCACCATCCACGACCCACCAGAGCTAGGGCACAGCTGCCCTAGCTACTCTGCAAACTGCAACATTCACACTTCCTCTCCATCACCTCTCTGGATCATTGACATTGTTTTTGATGCTACAATAGGATATGAGTTGTTATCACTTATGGATGGCTTCTTAAGATACAATCGGATTCACATTTATCATGAAGACCAAAGCAAGACCTCCCTTATTACACCATGGGGAACATTTTTCTATGTATTGATGCCCTTCAATCTTAAAAACATAGAAAAACATATCAAAGGGCCATGACCCACATTTTATACAATCTTATTCATAAGATAGTAGAGGTATACATAGATGATCTTGTAGGAAATGTAAAGCAAATTATTGACCATTTAGGTATGTTACACATTATCTTCATAAATTTACTAAAATATAGAGTTACTCTCAATCCTAATAAGTCCATGTTCATATTTATATGTGGAAAAATCATCAGCTACATTATCTCCCAGTGTGGAATTGATATTTATCTTGCCAAAATTCATTAACTTTTGGACATGCTTCATCCCATTGATGAGTTAGGGATTAAGTCATTCCTAGGAAAGTTGGGGGCCATTTTAAGATTCATACCAGGCCTCACCTATGTAGTTCATCTAATGAATAACTTTATTAATAATACAAGTGGATTAATTAGGACAAATGATTATCTATATAAGACCATTGTGTGAAAATTTTCTAAAGACTTTGAATTTTTTCCTAGAGAGGCAGTCCCTAAGAAAGAAACTAGCTTGCTGACTCTATGGTTTATTCACCCTCATGATTTGAAACTCATTCCAATATATCTAAATTTGATTCATAATATTATTCAAGACAAAACCTCTTGTATTCAAGACCTCAAGTGACCAAATTGTTTCCTATATTAAAAAGTATGATAGTCCATTAGTCCTTGACCTAGATGATAACAATGAGGTTATTCTTAAGTTTTTTAGAGCTTAGAATGGCATCCCATACTTCCACCATAAGAGGGGTTTCCCTTCATTTTTTATTCCATACCAAATCTTGGATGAAAATAATATGATTCTTATTTCTAGGCTAAATATTACTCATCCTCTAAAAATGAACATAATGTTTTCAATACATAGGGTAAAGATCTCAAACTTATCCCAACCCTTGACATGTTTGAGGAAGTAAATGCCTCCATCATTGAGGAACCCATTGATATTAGCATTGGGACTTAGGATATTCCTATAATTATCAAGCTTTGGTCATAAATTTCTCCATAGGAAGTGGAAGGTCACCAAGCTACTCATTGAGATCTGAAAGGCTTTAACATTCTCCTACACTAATATGGTAGGTATCAATCTAGAGGTTATAGTCTATAACAATATTATCATGACTAATTCAAAGCCTATAAATTATAATATTAGACAAATCAAACAAAATATAACATTAATGGTGAAATAGGAGGCCATAAAACTCCTCAAAGTAGGGCTTATAAAATTTCTGGACTATTTCAAGTGGATGTCCAATATCGCCCCCATTCTCAAGAAGAATGGTAAGATCATGATATTTATATATTTTTGAGATATAAACAAAGCATGTCTTAAATATTAATTTTCTCCCTTCTATTGACATCATTTTTGATGTTATGACAAGATATGAGTTGTTATAATTTATGCATGGCTTCTCAAGATACAATCAGATTCAAATTTCTCATGAAGACCAAAGCAAGACCTCCCTTATTACACTATGGGGAACATTTTTATATGTATTGATTCCCTTAAATATTAAAAAAATATCATAGGGCCATGATCCAAATTTTATATAATCTTCTTTGTAATATAGTAGAGAAAGGTAAAGCAAAGGCTTGACCATTTAGGTGTGATACACATTATCTTCATGCATTTAATCAAATATAGAGTTACCCTCAATCCTAATAAGTATGTGTTAATATTTATAGGTATAAAAATCATCAACTACATTATCTCCTAGTGTGGGATTTATTTTGATCTTGCCAAAATTCATTCAATTTTGGACATGCTTCATCCCATTAATGAGTTAGGGCTTAGGTCATTCCTAGGAAAATTGGGGGCCATTTTAAGATTCATACCAAGCATCACCTATGTATTTCATCCAATGAATAAATTTATTAAAAATACAATTGTCTTAATTAGGATAGATGATTATTAGGAGATATTTGAAGTGGTAAAATTCTTACTTATGCCTCCCCCCATGATAATGGTGCCCAAGCTAAATAATCCCTTGATACTTTAAATTAGGTAAATTTAGGTGTATCTAACCTACATATTTTCCCAAGAGGTTTATACTAGAAAGGAACATGTCATTTATTTCATCAGTCACACTCTCATGGATTATGAAACATGTTACACATAAGCAAAGAAGGTGTATTTGTAAAATATGTTCACAACTAGCGATTGCGTCACTATATGATTAGTTAAGAAACCTAGGTCATATTAGGGTCTCAATACTTATGAACATTATTGTCCAAACTATCCTTCTCATGAATGTTTGGTCATTTTATCACTCTTTTAAGTGGGCTTGAACTTATGTATGTTAACCAAAATTCCATCAAGGGATAAATCAGTTGGTTGGTATATTCTCCCCTAGAGGTTGTGATCTCATTGAAACTAATTTTACTAATGAATTAATTTTTTATTTATAGATAAACTTCCTATCATTTATTCTCCTTGGTATCATGATATCATTCATTACTTAATTGACCAGACCTATCCTAAAGGGGCCAATTCTCAAAAAATGTGATGTATTTACATTATCACTTATAAGTAAATTATATTAGAAGACGTTATATACTTTAAGGCCCTTGATGGTATGTTTTTTATATGTGTAGATGAAGAGGAGTCATAAATTGTCCTATCTATTATCACTACAGGTTTTGTAGAGATCACTTTGGTGACCATGAGACTAATTGCAAGATACATATCATGAGATACTCCTGGCCTACTCTTAAAAATTATTCTATCAAATATGATAGGAAATTTGAGAAGTTATAACACTTCTCTCATGAGATCCACATTCCTCTTCGAGATATATAACCCTTTGTTCTGCCTTGCCTATTTTCCACTTGGGGTATAGATCTAATAGGTAATCTTTCCCCTATTTTTTTATATGTTCACCAATTATTTTTTAGGGACACCAAATATTCCACTAAGTTGGTGGAAGAAATGCCTCTTACAAATGTTAATGGTTCGGTCATTTCCAAATTTATTTTGAACCAAGTCATTTTTTGATTCAGGGTTCCACAAATCGTCATTACAAGTAATGGATCCCCCTTTAAAAACCTTAAAGTAAATCAAGTATGTAAGAAATTTTCCATATCACATCACATAACCTCATTGTATTATCCATAATTTAATGGATAGACAAAATCCACCAATAAAACCCTAAAGTCAATCTTAGTCAAATAGTCAAAGATTCTAAATGAGATTGGCATTTGTAGCTTCATCCATCACTATGGGCTTATATAACTATCATCAAAACACCAACAAGGGAAACCCTATATTCCCTTATGTTTATATGAAAATATATTTTACCTCTTGAGGTTGATATATGAAGCCTTTGTGTTTTACTCTAGGGTCTCCTTGATCATGAAGAGTATAGGAACACATGCCTAGATTAACTTGATACTATATATACATGATGACTAGTTGCTCCATACAACCACATATCATCTATAAATTTCATGGGTATACAATACAATAAAAATGTCCATGAGAACCTAAAATATGTATGATACCTTATCCTTAGGCTTGATAGTCTTATTTATAAGAAGAAAGGAAAAGGTCAAAATTTTAGACCTAACTGGTTAGGCCCTTACCTAATGACTAAGGATTTCATTAGCGTATCCTATTACTTATGCACTTTGGAGGATAAGGAATTTAGTAAATCTATGAAATATTTATAACTTAAGAATTTCTATATTTATTTCTTGCATGTCACATTGCTCTCATTAAATTGCATTTTTCATAGTTTGTGTGTTGGGTTACATATCAGATGTTATGTTTGGTGATTATCTAGTTGTTAGTTTTCATAGCATGAATCTTCCAAAATGCGTCATGTCATATCATTCCATATTCACCTTACCCTATTATTCTTGGAAAAAAAATTAAAAAATCATTATTACATTGGTTATTTCCTTCGATTTTATAATTAGAGTACACCTATTTGCCCTATATCTTCTTTCAAAACTTATAAAATTATATCCTACAACCGAGTCTAAAATATTATCCATGACAGAGTCTCCTATTATGGTGCCTTCTAAATCAGAACATTAGTATGATAAAAAAAGAGGTAACTTTACTCACCTATTTTGGACTTCAATGATTAGCCCTTGCATCTTACTATTTTCATAGTGCCAATATTTGGGACTAAAGGTCTATCAAACAAAAATACACTCTTATCAAAAGCTTATGTAACATCAAAACTAAATCCAACATCTCTCACCCTATATAAACTTTAGTGTTGATCCATCACATCTTAATATATATGTGGGGTTGGCACTAGGGAGAGATCACCTTAATTTCCTAGATATAGTCTTTGGTGATGAGCTTATGTGCTTTACTTGTCACATGAGACTAAGTATAGGGGGTCACAAAGAAAAATAAAATATAAATTCAAAATCAATACTAAATCAAAAAGTGTCCAAATAAAAAATGCTTTAGAAAACTTTGTCTACATACATATGCTAAAAAAGGTAAATTTTTCCCACTCATTGATTCTATCAAGGTTAGTCATCCCTATATGAAGGCAAAAAATATATTATTTTTTAATTCTATCAAGAAGCACATTTCCCCCTTTTACTTTTAAAGATTAGGTCATCTTCCTTTTCCATATGAAGTTTTGATTCTTGGTTTTCATATTTTATCATCTCACATTTATCTTATCTCCCTTTTCAGTCCTTTACTACAAATTGGAAGTCATGTGTTATGTATAGAAAAATAACTAGGACATCACCTTAAAAATATATGTTAGCACATGTATACTTTTAGATATATGGAAAAAAACACACACACATGAAAAATAACTAGGACATCACCTTCAAAATATATGTTAGCACATGTATACTTTTAGATATATGGAAACACACACACACACACACACACACACACACACACACACACACACACACACACACACACACACACACACACACACACACACACACACACACACACACACACACACACACACACACACACACACACACACACACACACACACACACACACACACACACACATCATATTACATCATTTCCATACATTTTATTCTCACATATATAAACATAATCTACATAATTAAAAAAAATAGAAAGGTATATGGTATATCATCACATGCTTAGTCATATAAAGTTCATAAACTAAAAATAAAATGTGAAAATTAAATCCCATAGTACATAATGACAAGTCATTTTAAATTAAACCAAAATGTCTCTATATATATCATAATAGTTGTTTATTTTGAAAAATATAAGTCTATACTACAATCACCTTTATAGAGGGCCAACATAGCTCAAAATCTCAAAAACAAAAATAAAGGTGTATAATATGTATCAATAGGTGCGATAGCTAAATATCCAAGCCTTTTCATTTAGGAGGGTCCTGATACAAAAGATATATGGGGGGAAGTAGCTTATATGGTGTCTCATACTAGTACCACCATAAGAAACTATCTCTCTAACCTAAGGGCTCCTATTTTTACTCCCATTGGCACTTCCCTATGAGTTTGTGCCTCCTTTTTATTGGCTAAAAGATGTCTGACCTCCACCAGATACCATCATATCCACCAAGGCCTCTAATATCTTTCATCTGACCTCAATAATGTTTTTATCCACTCTTAACCTAGTCAATGTCTTATATACATGGTAGGATGAAGTGAAGATGCTAGTATACCAGCCAATCCTACCAACCAATCCTAGCAATCAATCTAGGATCCAATAGTAGCTCATCTCTACTAATATATGTGCCTAGCTCAAAAATATTGATCAAGGTGTCACTGATATAGTCATCCATATGGTAAAGGTATCTATAATCATAAAGTATAAGAATCAACATCAAATCTAGTCATATAAAAATCAAATTTGTAAATAATCTAAGTAATCAAACCTAAAAGTTAAGTATCAAGTAATAAGCTCAAATTCATAAATTAATAGTTTAATTGGGTCATCTTCATGTCAGTCTAAATCATATTTAGAGTTACTATACTCCTCCTCATCCACATTGAGTTCCTCATCTAGCTTAATGTAATTTAGATCCTTACCATATCCTCTTACCTGCTACTACTACTATGTTGGATCCTTATCACTATGGTCTTATTGTAGTGATTGTGATGGTTGAGTTGTTTTTTAATTACCTATAAGGGCATGCCTACCTATGTAATTCCCACCTAAATCACTTGAGTAATAATAAACCCTCATATGAGTGGGTTTCATGCCATTCACTCTAGTCTCTCTAATCATGTCTCTTACATGCCTATGTCTACAATTATTTATATGGAAATATTTCCCATGTAGGGTATCCTAAATTACCAAGGAATTTTTTCCACTAGGTGTACCTCAACCTATAGTATCATGTATTTTACTTAGGTAGACCTAGTAGACACCATGAGATAGGTAGCCTCCCCATCCCACTATTCAATTAGTCCCTAGTAGGTTAGCGTTATCAAATAAGTTGTTGCTAAAGTCTTTACTACCCAAGTAAAATCTTGAAATGGTGTTATATTTATCCATTTCAAGGCCCTAACTACCCTTACATCCCTAATATCCACTCCCCTCTGGTAAGGGATCATCCTATCATATACTTAGCTCATTAGGAGTATGGGGTGATTGATTGAGAGCACTCCCAATCTAGCCACATGGTATAAATATTGGTAAATAAAAAATACAATCCCATGTCTCAAATAAAACTAAGCTCCCATATATTTATTTTGGCAAGCATTAGGGACTAGTTTTAGAATAACTTATCAGTACCCTTATCTCCCCACTAGTTAAGAGGAAAGGATACCAATGATAACCTTCCTTAGATTAGGGATAGTTGACCCTTAAATTATGGAAAGCCTCACTCTACTATTTACATCCACATTGGGTGCACCCACATCTCTATAATTACTAACACAACCTATTACCTCAACCATATTCTGGGCCTCCTAGAAGGCCACCAACCAACTTATCATTAATAGACCTGTGATATTGTACACATCAACTAAAATTATATTCCACTCTCCTAGGTATTAAGGGAACATGAAAGTTTAAAGTTTAGGGTCTCATTAGGTTATCGTGTCACAAAATAACCTACTCAAAATAAGAATGATCCTCACCTATGCCACTCATAATATGTCAGCTCAATCAAGAATAACCAATTGATTTACCTTTAGAAGTTACATCACTCAAGGGAGCCACTCTTACTAACAATATAAACTCTAGTGGATATTTTTAGCAATAAAATATCCCAATTTAACTCAAAATCAAAATCTATTTTCCAAAAATCTAATTTTCCATCTTGATCCTAAAGAGGGGAACCACCCCTATTTATAGGAAAGGGTTACATAACCACCCCAATTAATTATGTAACTAAATTGATGGTTAAAATATATTTTATATTAGTGGTTAATCCACCATCAACATATAGACCATGGTATTTGTAGTTACACCATGGTAGTTATGTAACCACTGATTTGTGATGACCAATTGTTTTATTGTTGAGTGGTGGTTTGATAATCCAGTCATGTCCTCTCATAACCCTCACAAATTTGGAAAATTTTCACCTAAAATACTCAAATTTTAACATATTCATAATATCCCCATCCAAAAAACATTTTAACACTAAAAAATCACATTTTACTAGATTTTTAGTGTGTTTTGAGCAAAATTTAAAAATTGGGGTAAAATGGAAAAGTGAAAAAAAATCTACTTGTCCCTGCCAAACTCCACCTCATGATTGTAGATTAACAATCCTCCTATTATGATCATATCATTAACTACTTGTTTTCTCAAATCCATCACAATAAATCCAAAATTCAAAAAATATCTAAAATAAATTAGCAAAAATGAATTTGTTTTGGCAAGTTTTGAATATAATAGGCCCCAACTAGTTGTTTTTGTTTGGAAAATTTCCAATTTTGTCATATTTTCACACTTGACACATATTTTCATGATTAAAATTCATATTGTTTCTATATTTTATGATTATTGTTTCAAAACTAATTTTTTTAAAGCATATGTATCTTTTATAGCATGTTTTGTGGTTTTATAAGTACATGATGATTGAGTACCAGATTCAATCCCTAACTGTTCAAGTAGTATGATATTCCCCATGACTATGGCACATAATATTTTCCATGATTTGATTACATAGTATCTTTTCTTATCTTTCATTAAATTTCACTTGATTCATGTGTTTTGTTTGTAGGTTGCATGGAGTCTTGACTGGCTTTGTTGTGTCACTTAGGTAAGTAATGTAAATATTTTTAAACCTTTTTTTTTTTTTTTATGTGTCATTTCTTAGGACTACACCCTCATTAATTCATGAAAATGTGTCCTCATGAGGGGTAATATGTATTCACCCAAAATTTACATGATGTGACATTCTCATTTTGATGTCTAATGATAATGCAGTGATCTCCTAATTTATGCTCAAATGGGTTCTCTCTAACACCCTTCCATTTTTACATCCCTTTCTCTATCCTAGGACTCTCAAAATCTCATTTTTTTGAATTTGCATATTTATTTTATATTTAAAAAAAAATTAGGATAAACCCTCCTTTCTCTAATATGAAACTTGGACCACCATATAGTTTACATACCTACTCCAATACTTCTATAAACCGCCATGACAGAACCATTCCAGATAGGACAATTCTACATTACTATGCAATGGTTCTATAACTATATAGGGTGGTTCCATCATAATATTAATTAGTTTCATAACCCCCCCCCCCCCCCCATAAAAGGGGTGATTCTATCACCTTTTATCTATCTTCTAAATTTAGCTTCTAGAATTTAAGCTTTGACATATTTTGCATGTTGATTATCATATTTATTGATATTTACACCTTATTTTCATGGACCTATATAACTATGTATTATATTCTTAGTCATTTTAAATCATTTTATGAGTTCTACTAAGATTTCCAATCACTCAAACTCCTTCATTCAACCTCCGTTGCTCTTCTACAAGTTAGCCAATATTAGGTTGTTTTTTATCTAAAAATTTGCATCAGAGCCTATAATTTTGAATATATTTTTATAGCCATAGCCTACTTACCATTGATTTTTAACTTGTATTTTATCATTTTTATGTTGAATACACAATTAAAATCAAGAAGAGTCATTTTTTTTACATATAAATATTAAAAATGGTGTTATTAACTAGCCATACTCAGTTGTTCTTTATTTGGATTTATGTCTCCCTCTATTCCCCATATTATTATTGTCATTTCATAATAATCCTGGTTAGATATTTCCTTCAATTATTTTTGGAAAAAATCTATCATGCTAAGGACCTTACAAAAGTACTTCTCTCACTTTTAGTTGATCTACATCTTGATCAAGTTAGGGGTTTCTAGTTATAGTTTCTTTTTTTTGTTCAATAGATTATATTAGATTGTTTCCTTTCTTGTGATATTTTAAAATTTAATTTTTAAAATTGAAAATTTGATAGGAAAAATAATTCTTCTATCTCCTGTATTTGCACAAAAATATTATCTATTTTCTTCATTTTTCTTACAACCATACAGTAAGTCCTTTCATATTATTTATATTTGACTCCAAACCCTAGGTAAGTATTTTAAAAATAAATAAAACACTTTAAATTGTAACCATTTTCTAATTTTAGTTTAAATACAAGTTCTTATTTACATCAACTCATACACTAGCAAAGAGCAAAACCCTAGTCAAACCTAGGTAATCACAAAGTGTTGACATGTTTCTGACATTTTTTATTTAATTAATTTAGATTTTTTTTTTTTATCTTAGTAACTTATAAAATTATAATTCAAGCATTCACTTTTATTAAAAACAAATCATTCAAACTAGTGTACATTCATCTAGAAACACTAAAAACTTGTTGTAACTTGCATATGAAAAATAACTATTGGGTGTTTAGTATTATTTGTTGTTTAAGATACAATTTAAAAAAAAAAAATTCATGTTAGTAAAAGCATATTTTTAATACTATATTCATAATAACACAAAAAAAACAAACACATTTCACTTGCATTTAGGAAAAATAAAACTAACACTTATATTGTTAAAGTAGATTTTGATTCCTTATCTTGGATGAATTGAAAATTGAATTAAAAATACTAAAAATAATTATTATTTAATTTAAATTTTAGTAATATTTCATTACTTATTTTCAATTATTTATTTTTAGGAGGTAACTAGATTTCATTTTAGTTAAATATTCTAAAAAACAAAACAAAAAATCAAACTACCAAAAGCCTTATCAAGCCAAACACAAGAAAACTAGAAACTTGATTCAATAGTATATAAATTCATTTCAAAAAACTTGCATTCTTATACCTTGTCTTATCTCCTTTAGATGACACTTTTTGAGACACCCAGTCTTGTCAGAGAAGGTATTTTTCATAGGGTTATAACACATGGTCCTACAATTAGTACACAATCAAATATGAGTGCCAAATTAAGACTTTAGGATTTTTGTTCTACATTAATTCTACACCTCATCATCAACACTATTATTTACCTAGAGGAATAAGATAAAAAATTTGATCCACCAATCATCATCCTTCCCCAAAACTAAGGCATCAATATAATGTGATTTAAGCTTAGATTTTCACCCTCACCCCATGTTATTATCCTTGGGTCTAGCCTTGTCATATATAATTAACACTCATATATCAAATTTATAGGGCATATTAAACTTGATAGAGTTGATATTATACATCAAGTCAACCAGCCTGACCATCCCCACTTCATTGATCCTAGTATTAATCAGAAGCTTCACCTCTTTGTTATCTCAGACACTAAAGAAGCTTTGAGTTATGTTTCCACATAGTTGGATGTTCTTAATGAGAAATGTGAAAATTTTAAATTCTTATGGTTTCATCATGAGTTTCACCAAACAATCATCCCAATATGTAGTTCTACCCATCACCCATATATTACATTGGTTGTCTCATCCTAACCTCAAGAATTTGAGCACATAATTTAGCATGTGTTATTTTAATGTATATATTAAATAACCTATAAAAATTACATTGGATTTAAATTAATTATCAAAAAAGTAAAAAAAAATTCCTAGGTACATGTATTTTGGAATCTGCACTACCGAATAACACATTCAAGTATTCAATGATGCTATTATCCAAACCCAAATTGATCATGAGGATGTGGTTTGCCACCTATTTATATACACCTTCAATGGAATGGATTATAGAAATTATTTAAGACTAATGGATAGTTATATCACCTCTTGGAATGACCTTTAAATGGTCTTTATTAACCACTTTCAAGTGCCTATATCCCCTTTTATCATTTACCATGAATTTGAAGTAACCCACCGTGTACCAAAAGAAACACTAAGCATGTTCAATGATCATTTACACAAGATCTATAAATGATTAAAATATTATTACACTTAAATATAGGTGGTTGGAATAAATACTTATATGATGGCCTTAGACCCCATGACCTCCATATTTATCTATAGGACTCCTACGACACTTGTAACCTTGTCATTGGCATATCAAAAAGTGATCATGATTCAAAAACAAATAATACAAGGATATTGAGCCAGTTCATTAGCTTCATTAGGGTATCTTGGTGAATATAATTATATTCCCATGATCAATCAAACTCTCATGCATGGTACACCATTGATGAATCCAATCCCAAGCATTATGTATTCAAGTTAATAGTCTAAAATATAATGCCATTGAACTAAATGCCTATTGGTTATCCATTCATGCCTCTAAATAATGTGTTACCTCAAATAAATAATCAATAAATAATTCTTGTGGTTTAAAAAAATATTATTTCCATGCCTAACATAAGCATTTATGTTTCACCTAGTATTAATTGGTATGTTTTACCACCATTTATAAACACTTAAATGTATACTAATAAGTATCATAACCAAATACATCCCATTATCCCCACATGTATTTTTTTTTTGAAACCTATGGATAACCCACCACTATAAATGGTAAATAAAAAAACATGTTAATATAAACTTAGAACTGTCAAACTTGTAGTAAATGGTTCAATGATTGACTACCGTTATGGTTAACTTGAAAATATAAGTGACTCAAAATAATAATAAACTACAAATAACCTACCTAAAAATATAAATTTCAACTTTCAAAGAACCAATCACTAGTGGAACACTATGATAAACAATAGAAGAATGTTTATTCCTCTTGACAACACTAATCAGTATAATATAATGCTTTTGTCTTTGTGAAATTGTTGATTTGGCATTACCCACATGGTGTAGGTTGCATAATAAAGTGGACCATGTTGAAACTTACTTTGATGATTTCATATTGGATTCAACCATCTTCCAAAAAGAGAAAAAACCTTTTAATAATGCCTACACATGATAACAACTCAAACCAAAGAGGAGGAAATCTAGGCAATTATATGGTCTTATAAACATGTGAATTTTTGTATGAGAACAAAAATGATCCTAAAGATAACTGGTATGAATTCCATTATTTTAAGTATTTTTTAAGGGGAAATAATTAAATTTTGAGGATAAAATTTCAAGATCATTTATCCACATCCACTCCTATGAGTAACACTTAGGTTCCACCTATGAGAACGCAAAAAACAACATGTTTCCACCTAAATAGCCTAGCATGTCATATCAACTAAAGAAAATTTCTATAAGACCACAAGTTGACAAACCTCTAGAATAAACCAAACTTAGATACAATATTATAGAATACCTAAATAAAATTAAGGCCAACATAACCATGTTTTATTTACTTTGAATATATAATAATAAATATTTATTGTTGAATGCTTTATTTTCTCCTAAAGGTAAAGAATCTAGTAAGATAGTTCATGCTCATGTTTCCATTTACAAGGAAAAAATTGAACTCCCCTTTCCTCATACCAATATAAATTTTTGGTAATTACTTACATAATGTTTTGGTAGATTCAATTCCTTTTAGAAATGTGATGCATTACTTAATTTTCCAAAAAAATGGCTTGACTCCTGCTAAATCAAATAGGAAAATTGTTTCACTAGAAAAATTAGAAATTAAGGTAGTTAATGAGCTAAACTACATTCATATACATCTATATTATGATCCAAGGGTGCAATAATTCATATATATATAAGTATTAGATATACCTAATGCATATGATATGTTTATTAGTATAGATTGGCCTATAACATTAAATGGATACGTAGTGACCTATATTTATCATATGTGGCTTTTATGGCATGGCATACCTAATCAAATCAAAAATAAGTGTGAGACAAAAATGACTCATATGATCACATATTATAACAAGATGATTGTATGGGGACATAAAACTTAGTGTCTACATGTTGGAAAAAGAAGCAAAATCTTATGATAACTTGTCCATTAAATCTTTTTTTCATGTAATAAAATTAGAGTTTGAGGATTTAGATTAGTTATATGGGGAGGATTTCCTCCATGAACCTGATATTAATTAAATGCATAGTGCTTCCCTTGAATATGAAAGTGTGGAATAGGCTGATCCAAATGTAGAACATGGTTTTCAATAATTCTTGTTAGCATTAGGCATGTCTAGGATAGAAATCAATAAGCTAAAACATATTTGTCCAAGTAAAAACAAAGAATTTTTAGGCTTAGAGGTTGAAAATACTTCCATTCTAAATAGTCCAATGCCTACTTCTTCCACTGAATACCAAATAAAATGGTCATTATCATAAGAAGAACAAAGTTTATGCATGATATAGGTTTATGAAAATAACAAAGAGGTTAACATTACAATAACACTTGCCTCTCAGAGTTAACTACACATAACTAAAGATCACTTATAGACCCTAAAATTTGATGGATCTAAGTCTAAGAGTGAGTGTGGTGTGAGGGTTGAACTTATTAATCTATGAGGCAAGTCATATTTTTAGCCTTATGACTATAATTTCTTGCATGAACAATGTGGCTAAATATGAAGTTCTAGTTCATGGCCTCTATTTTTCTCTCAAGAAGAAAGCCAATAAATTGAAGGTGTTGGGTGACTCAGAGTGGGTGGTTATATAATTTAGAATCCAATATGCTTTTAATGACAAGAATTTATCCAAGTTTCACAATAGGTTATGGAATTTAATAGAGTATTTTGATGCAATCAACATTAAAATGGTACTTTTAAAGATAAATTATATGGTAGATGCATTGTCAATGGTTGAAATCACCCTAGAACTAATTTTTGACTCCAAACTTAAGAGATTCTTAGTGGAGTAAGTCTCTACTCCTTTCATGATTTAAAAAATCAATAACTTATAGGTATTCTATGATGATCATAATATCATTGACCTTATCACAAACACATATGTATTTGAATAAAATATCATAGATGAAGATGACAAAGGTCAGTTTGGACTTGACAAGGAAAGAGTGATAACTTTTTAAATTAACAATAAAAATGAAAAAGTATGGTATCACTAGAATGGATGTTTGATATGTATTATCAAGGTGAAAATGAGAAAACATCCCTTACCAAAGTTATGTTTCAATGAATAATAGACCAAATTTTGGAAATGCCAATGACCTAAAAAATGTTCTTTCAAGCACAACCTGTACTCAAAATGACAAAAGGGGATTGCAAAAGCCCTAAAGGACTTCAAAGATGTCATTACCTAGAGTTATGAATACCTAAAGGTATTTAATATATTTATTCTCACTCTCACCATTCCTCTAAATCTATGGGTCAACTAATTCCATCATAGGTAAATGCTGGTGAATATATTGCTAGAGCCTTTGATCTTCAAGGAAGTGCAGAATTTGTTTTTAGCTAGGATCATATTTCTAGTCAGACACTCCATGTGGGTGGAAAATATTATGCTAGTTTTAATTAAAAATAGAGAGATATGAATTTTTATGGGCTTATATAACCTAAAAAATCTTTGGATAAGGATAGTTACCCTTTGAATTCACTAGATGAAGTGTTATATATAGTGAATGGCTCTCAAATGATGTCATTCTAGATGGATATTCAAGGTGTAATCAGGTGATGGTAAACTATGAAGATATAATTAAGATAGTTTTTAAAACCAAGTGGGGAACATCCGTATATAAAATAATCTCATTTATCATAATCAATTTTGGTACTAATTTTTAGCCTACCATGTACATTGCATTGAAATATATCATTGGCAAGTGTAATATCATCTACATGGAAAATATAACTATCTCTTATAATAAATGAGAAGGCCACATGAAGGATTTGAGAATGGTATTGTATAGGTGTAAAGAACACAACATCTCCTTAAATCCAAAGAAGTGTATATTCAGGGTTACTAAGGGGAAAAAATTGGGTCACATCATCTCCAAAAGAGGCATTTCTATAGACCTAGAAAGAGTGGAGGCAATTATAAAAATTCCATTGCTAGGTATCAAAAAATAACTAAAGTTATTCTTCATAAATATAAAATTCATGTGGAAGTTCATCTTGGGATTTGAAGATATAGTCAACACCTAAAAAACATGCTAAATGAGGATGCTAATATTCAATGGACCATTCAAGAATAACTAGATTTCACTCAAATAAATACATCAATTATAAACACACTAGTGCTAACAATTTATGAATATACATATCAATTTTACATTTATTCATTCACTTCATAAAGCTTAAGTTTAATTTCATAACATGGATAAGAGAAGCTGTAGATGAGATTCCTATCTCATTAATGAGTTATCCACTCAAAAATGTTGAAATTAGGTATTCAAAAATTGACAAATAAGTTTTTTCCCTAATCAAAGTAGTCAAGAAGTTTAGTCATTACATCCTATACAACAAAGTGTTTGTCATTGTGTTTGACCCAACTGTAAAAGTTATGTTGATGAAAAATGGGTTGGGTGAAATACATGGGAAGTGGATAATCATTCTCCAATAGTTTGACCTAAAACTTCAACTAATGAAGATAGTGAGAGGTCAGGTACTCAGTAAAATAATGGATGATTTAAATCCACAAATATTTTTCTAGTAATATATAGTGCCAGATATCACAAAAGATGACAAGTAAAAAGATGCGGTCTATTATTCATTGAATAATGAATGCCTAAACCACCTAAACACTACTTGGATAATAGTTTTACCCTAAAAAATTAGTATTTTCAAGATCAAATTAGGCATACTATATATAAATAACCATTAAGGCATATATTTTAGATGCATAAACAAATAAGAAGCATTTGAAGTATTGAGAGATTTCCACATAAAATATGAAATTTATCATGGTTTAGGTAGTGAGACAACCCATTAGGTGTTATAAATAGGTTATTATTGGCCATACGTACTCAAGTATGCTCATGCACACATCATAAGTTTCCATTCTTTCCAAGTTACCACACATAGAGAACATATCCCTACCATGCCATTATAGTCAGTTATTGAGTTTCAGTGATTTATAAAAAGGGGATTTGAATTTTTAAGAGTTATCAATGTTAATTCATCTATGGGACACAAATTCATTCTTACAGTAACTAACTCTTTCACCCATTTGACTGAGGATCAAACATTTAATAATTATACAACCAATGTGATAGTTAGCTTCTTTGAGGATTATACCATCACAAGGTTTGGGATGTTGTTCACTCTAATATGTGATAATGATCCCATTTTCTCTTTAAAATTTAATGAATAGGCATATAAAACTAGGTAATCCTTCTATTCTCATCTAATTATTACCCATAAGGTAATGGGGTAGCTAAATCAACAAATAATTTTTTAAAAATGTAATTAATAAAATCATGGAAAAGAACCCTAAGGACTAGCATAATGTTCTAATATTCCATTATGGTCTGATATAACTAAAGCATCCTTAGAAAAATATCTATATCATTTGGCTAATGTCCAAGACCATATCTTCCTTGTGAACTAAGAATCCCCACTTTGGAGTTCAAGAGAGACTACATAGAAACTAATGACAAGATAAAGGCTCATCTCTTGAATTTGATACAAATAGAAGAAAAACATAATGTAACCTTGTTACACTTTATAAAACACCAATGAGCTAAAGTGAAATCTTTTCAAAACTCTAATTTAATCCTCTTATGGGACAAGGCTCATGATAAAAAGTGACAAAACCACAAGTTTGATGCTCTATGTTGGGTCCCTACCAAATGTATAAAATCATGGGAAAGAATGCATTCCATATAATGTGTTTAATTGGTTATGAAGTCCCATTTATTGTCAATGGTCAATTTCTCAAACACTAATTTCAGGCCTGAATTAGCCTAGAAAGCTCTTGTAAATAAATTCTCTTTACTTTATTGATTTATGTTTCTTTCTTTCCTTGTACTATAATTTTTTATTACTTTTCATTGTTTATCCAACGTCATTGTTGTCCATTTTTGTTTTGAACTATCCATTTTTTCATTTTGGGTTCCTCACTTGTCAATAAATGAGGAAGAATGTTTTGTACATATGTATCTCAAGTGATGTTTTAGTATGTAAGTACTCTTAATAGTTTGTCTTAAGATTTTGTTTTAGAATCAATTTTGAAAGATTGGGTTTTTATGTGTGTTATTAGTTAAGTATTTTTTGGGAAAGATTGGGAAAAAAATTTGGCCTCTAAATATATTATCTCAAAACTATGCACAAAATAATCATATTTTAAAGGTTTCTAGGTTTTATTTGGATGAACCTATTATCGTTAAGAACTAGGTCATAAAATCTATAGTTATTCCTTTTATTTTCCATGGTGGTCCCTGACTAGGAATTGAGATAATAAAACTAAATAATGAAAGAGAAAAGATAAAACAAAAAGAAAAATCAATATCTAAAAGTCTCAGTTCCTGATGATTCAAGAAATCTCTACTATGGTTATTAACACTTGGTCAGTAGTAGATCAAGGCCTTGAGTTGGATCAAATACATCTTTATCATGTATTCTATGGATTATTATCTAGTATAAAATCAATGTCTAGGTGAACATTCTCAAGGTAGGATTCACTATCCTAATGGTTTGAAATATAGTAGCTAGTACTTTCAAGGTCTACAAGGTGATAATTAACTCATTTACATACACCATTTCAATGTGAATAACAAATTTAATTTTGTAACCATTTCCTTCTTTTCCATTATCAGATCTATTAATGTTATATACACTTTATTGGATAGATATTTTGGGTTTTTATATGCATTTATCTAGTTTCAAAATACTCAAGATTATTTCTTAGTAGAGTAACTATTTTTTGTTTTTTTCACAACATGCCCTAATTCCTCATGAATCATGGAACCTATTTTTTAACCTATGTTTATGCTCCTACTTATGCTCATGACTTATTAGTTTCATCACTCTTAAGTTGTATTTATGATCCATCTCAAATTGTATGTCAAACTAAATCTTACAACCACCTCTATTAAAAAGACCATTTTTGCATGAGAAAACTCCATAAAGACACCTAATGTGAAAGTGGAGTTTTGACCTCCCAGTTTGCATTTGAAAACCTCACTCTTTTATCCTCTAGAGTTTGTATGGGGGGTATTTAATTTTTAATGTTATTTTTTCCACCAAAACTAATCCTATTGTAATGACCAAGCTCGTGTGAGAAAATTTCATATTTTACACTTGGTCCCAAAACAAATTATTGATGCCCTTTTGACACTTAGATAGATTTTGGAAAAAAATACATGAATCCTCAATTGGGTATATTATAGGTGCCAATTTTTGAAAAATTACATGAATCCTATATTAGGTATATTGTAGGTGTCCATCCAAAAAAATTACATGATTCCTCGATTAGGTCTATTGTAGGTGTTTGATTTTTTTTAAAGTTTGCATACTTAATCATGATTTCAAACTAATTAGGTCTTTAGGGTTGATTTTTGCATTTTATAGTGAAAAACATATTTTTTGTTCCAACTAGGTCTTATTTTAAATTTATTGAGTCCAATATACCTAATCAAGTTTCAAAACCCTGATTAGGTGTAGGGATGTCACTTTTATTTCACCCTTTACTAATTATAATTTTTTTCCTGATTAGGTTTGCTTTTTTATTTTCGGTCTTAATTTATTCATTAGATATTTAGCTCTAATTATATATTAGATGTTTTTATTGGGTCTTGTAGATTTAATCAAAGTTTTAAACCCATAATAGGTCATTTTTATGTCAAATTTCATGCACTTTGCTAGTTAATCATGTATCCCCAATTGGGTCTTATTACCGTCAGCAATGAGCAGTGTAGTTGTAGTCAAGGATTAAGTCCCAAATAGGTTGGTACTATTCACCATCCCCAAATATTTTACTAATTAGGTCACATGAAATGATTAGGTTTATGTTCCCTTCCCATTCAAACTCCTTTGTTATGTAGGATTTGGAGCCCTGACTGTAAAGTAAACCATCCTCATCACTCATCAATAGATACAATTGGGGGTCCCAAGCCCAATTATATCTTTGGGTCCCAACTCTTTTGAATCATTTTCTAATTAGGTTTTGATGCCAAGAATAGGTATCTCAGGATTAACACATGTTCCTTAGTTCTACTCGAGATTTCAAAGCTTGATCAAAACTAAGAAATTTAAATTCAAAAAATTGAAAATTTAAATAAAGCCTATTGCCTATGAGATACCTATTAGATCTATTGGGCCTAATTGATTTTTTTTATGTGCATACATCTCACCTTATTTTTTATATTTGAGTGCCATATATGCCCTAAAAACATGACTTAGGCACGATTCAGGCCTAATCGCAATGGTATCATTAATTTTAAGAAATTTTCCCTATGATAAAAGTTGTCAATGTTTTAGTAATTTATTTTCTTAGGATATTTTATTTGTAAAATTTTAATGATTTTTCATCTTTTTCAAGCTTAAAAGTGTTGTCTTGGAAAGTGACATGGATTTTTGAGGGAGATGGAGTTGGTGATTACAATTAATTTTTTCTAACAAACTTTAGGAGGAAAAATGTTTCCCTTTGCTAGTGATAATTTATATATAATGGGGCATTTTAACTACCCAAGGGTTGGCTCTTTATTTTTATAAGGAGTGATATTATATCAACCTTTTTATTTCCATGTATTTTTTATTTTCTAGTGTAAATCCTATCCCTCTTTTGTTTAATTTTTTGATTGTGGTGGACTTTGAGTTCACTTATCAAAATTACACATTATCTTTTATAGAAAGTGGGATTTCATTTGAAACCTATGCATTCAAATGGTTGTTGTGGCTTATTTTTCATTGTTTGGTTCCATTATATGTTTTCATTAGCTCTATTTATGATTGTGTGCATGTTAATAAGGTAAGATATTGATTTTTGGAGTTCACATGATCGATAAATCAAGGTTTGTACCTAGGACAGTAACACCTAACTAGGACAAGGTCATTATTTCCACTATTGTATACTTTAAACACTATTGTCCAAGCTCATTTTTGGCCCCAATCATCAATTTCTTCTGGTTCCCCATCCTTCTCCTTGTCAACCTAACATGAGCAAATTTAATCTATGACCAATAGATCCCTATAAAATTCCATTCAAAGATCATTTAGAAAATGTTAGAAAATATCAATCAAGAAAGAAATAATATAAGAAAGACTACTCAATAAATATTCCCTATTCTTTTCATATAGCTAGCCAATACACTTTTAATCCAATTCAAGTCCTTACACCAACCCCTAGTCATCTCAAACACACCTAGTTTTTGTATTTCTTATATTTTCATTCACTATTGCACCAAAAACTCTTAAAGGGAGAAATATATATGGATTGATCCCTCAAAGTATTAGTATGTGGGTATCATACCCACACATGGGGTGTGAAGTACATCTAGTACATCTTACACACACTAACCCATTTTCTCTATTTTTCAAAGTTTTTATTTAAGTGCATATAAGACACATAAATAGAAAATCAACTTTATAAGGAGTTTTATAGATAGTGAGGCTCTAAAATTTAGTACATAAACTCATACTAATCAAGTGAGAAAAAATTATAAAGCTTATATCCTTAAGATAATAGCACCAAGAAAGGATCACAGCACCAGTGCCACTCTTGTCCACTTTTAGCACTCATGTTTAATCATAAAATGAAATATAAAATCCTATTTGTGATAGTGTCTAAAGCTTGCACACAAATTTTTAGGCCTGTCTTAGTCAGATCAACATATAATAAGATAAGTTTAATTTTCTATCTCTCACTACTATTTTTAGAAAATATATAATCACAAATAAACTTCACAAATCAATAGCTTTAATTTGAAATATTATTTACTAATTTTCTCTTACTTATATCCTTTTATTATTTAATAATTAAACACTAATTTCCCCAAAAATAATAAAATATCTATGAGGTCTATTAAGAAGTATATAATGCCCAAAAATATCCTTTGCTTTAATGCACCAGCCAAGTCAACACAACCATTTATTATCATTTGTGCGATGCCTACACCCATACCACTATTGATTACTAGGTGATTCATGAAATTCACAAAAACATACAAAGGGGTACTTGAGAGAATACAATAGTAATCAAAGGACAAAAAAACCAAGGGAATGATGGATATGACTAATAAAATATAGGCTTTGGGATGTAGCGAGGTGATAAAGGGTGAGGAGGATACGGTGGTGGAATGTTCCCACTATGCTCATTTTATAAGTATGGATCAATAGAGCATTACTAGCATGACTACCATATGCATCCTACATGTTGGTATTGATGATGGACCCATAAGGTTGAATAATTCCCTAACCTTTAAAAAAATTGACCCAAGGTAGAATTGGTATAGACAAGGTCACATGAATGATTAGGTGTAAGAAAAAGATGGAAAAATAGACCCCAAAGGCATAATTGATACACACATAAGTAGTCAAGGTATAGGCAACAACTTGTAGTGGATTCACCACTTAACCACTAATTATGATAGTACCTGAGTTATGCCTTGAATATAGGGATAAGGGTCATAATAAACACATAATATAGCCTAAACTAAAGGTTGTGCCATACTTAGACCTAATGCACCAAAAGGACATATTATATCAAGTTATGAGCATAATACAAAACTTGTAAGGGGATCTCTAACTGGCAAGAGATCTAGAAGCACAGGGTGTTACCTCTCAAAAGAAGTAGGATAGCCAAGAAGCTAAAGTACAAGAATTAATTGAGATCATGTGTCTCTTGAAAATTGAGGGTATGATACCCCTATTTAATAACTTACTCTTTACACCATATGGTGGGAAATTCATGGGAAGGTTTTACTAATATCAAACCATCATCCACTAGGGCAAAGTTTGGTGCTTACAAGTTGCATTACTGCCCTTGTTCCTAGGTCTTAGATGTCCTTGATAGGGACATAAAATCATAAATTTTAATATCCTAGGAGATTTGTGACCTTTTATACATCCACATTATCATCTATCATCTCTTGTATGTTTACTCCTATGCTAAGAGACCCTATGATTTTACTAATGAAGCTTTCATAAATCCTCATGTACCATCCAAGAAAGTAGAATAGGTTACCATACACCCACAAGAGGAGGAAATGAACCAAGTATTTTAGCTTGATGAATCTTGGTAGTTAAAATAGTTGTGTGGTGCCCATGGTTTGAAATTTGTCACTAATTTAGACATCAAAGAACATGACACCTGCCTTAGTCTTCTTGTATGTATCTATCATCCAATCCTTGTTCAACTCTTGCATGTTATTTTTTGTCATATGGTTATAATCCTTAAGCTTACAAAAATGTGTGAAGGATACCCACTTATCCTCTACCATGACCTTTGGTGGGTATTCCATCTCTCTATAGGTGAACTTGGCACTTTTTCTTGGGTTAATCTCTACAACATTCACCCCCTCCACCATCTATGCCTCCAATTTTGTGGCAGCTACTTCCTTTAACACCTATGATTTATTTGCATCTTTTTCCACTTGTGGTGGACCTATGCTTAGCCATTTCTTTCCCATTCTAAACTCGATACTATTGAATTGTAATTGGTTGATTATGTCAAAGCCTAAAATTATGCCTTGTGTGTTTTACAATCATGGGAAATATGACTACTCATTTGACTATTGAGCTTCCTTCCCCATTAATGGTGGCCTAGTTATTTTACCAAAGTATTTCTCCCATATTTATCCATCAAATTCTCTTTTATTTCCTCTTTTTCTCCTTAGGGTGAAATGCAATATTTTTCTTACTCTTTCCTTCTCATTTAGGGAGGTTGTGGGTGACTAGTTTTATCTCTAGTAGCATTTTCTCACTCAATGGATTTGTCTTCTTGTTCTATTCTAAACTCTTGAAAATGATAGTAACCTTCCTACCTCTACCATTTTATCTTTTATATGATAATCTCATCTACCATATTCATGGTTGGTAGCATTTAGATTCTCAAAATATACTAAAACATACAAAATTTAGAAAAAACTTTTGCCATCTGCTCATTTAATGTAGATCTTTGTTCTTCGGCCATCATAGCATTTAATATGCTAATGGTTTCTTTGGTGAAGTGATTGGTGGTTCAAATGGTCACTTCCTATCAACTATTGGGTGGGTGCCAACTATCACAATGATAATTATCTTATGCTTTGTTCAACTTGGTGTGACCTTTTCCATACTTATGATTACCTAGATGTAGCACTTCACATGCACACTAGTTAACCTCCTAGATTCCATCTTTTCTCAGTGTTATGGTTCATTTCAAGCATGCTTCTCTTTCTTGGTAAATTTCTCTATGCTTTATTGTCTCTTGCTTTAGACTTCCCTACCCTATGTAAATTCTTAAGCTAGTCTTCTAGCACCTCATTATCTCCTCTTGGTCTCTTACGCATGAATACCTTATGTGCCTTCATTAGTCAAGTTGTACTTATAGTTTATTTATCTTAGGCAGACTTTACACATGCCCATAAACATAGGTTTATAGCCTTAGGTGCTTAAAAAGTGACTGGTCCTAACTCACCCTATTGGATTTATGTGGGTGTAAATGCCACAAAATTTCTTTTGTAAACCTGAAATCACCATGCTTATTTAAAAACACAAGAACCAAAAAATAAAAAAAAGATTTATCTTGCACTAGTTTTATTATGGTTACAAGACAAAGAGACTAACTTTTGACCAGAAATATAGTGTTAGATGGTGAAATAACCCTCCTAGTGAAGGTGTAATTTCAACCTATTTCCATTTAAATACCTACAGAGCATTTCACCCATTAACATGTGTAGCTTACATGCATTAATATCCAATATGCTTAAGATGATATAAGGTCCCATCCACCTGATCTATTTATTGCTTAGGTGCCTAAGATAATTAGAATCATATATTATGACCAGTGTATCTTCTTTAAACACCTTGTGCTTGATGTGTTTATCATGACATATCTTTTGGTGGGCCTTCTCTATCTACTAGCTCCATCATGCTTAGACGTGTGTCTTATCCATCCTCTCTAAATCTTCTAAGCATGAACTTAAGGACTCTTCATCATCCAAAAGACCAACATGCATGGTACATAATAAGGGAACTAAGAATTCCATAGGTAAAATGGCCTCTACACTAAACATTAGTTGGAATGGTGTGGACTTGTTTAGGTGCTTGTGTGTCGTGCAATAGGCCCATAACATCACTGAAACATGGTAATTTAATCCTTGTGATCAACATCACATATTTTTGTGAGGCATGTCCCCTATATTTTATTGAAATATTTTATGGTGCCATTTTCTTGGGGGTGGTAGGGTGTCATTTTATTGTGTGCCACCATATATTTAGATAGTAGGATCTGAATTATTTTATTGATGAAATGTGAGCCATGATCGCTAGTCAAACTAAGAAAGCATCCATACCTAATGATAATGTTTTCCCGAAGGTATCTTACTACAATAATGACTGTATAGTCTTTGGTTGGTGCTACTTTGACCCATTTGGTGAATTAATATATGGCAACTATAATGTAACTTACACCTATTCACCTTATAACTAGAGTAATAGGCCAAAGAAAATCAATGACCCATTTTTAAAATAGCACTTAGGAAAGGATGGAGATGAGGGGAATCTCATCCTAATGGTCTAGTTTTCTAGTAAATTGGTAGATGTCACATACTTTGGTGTATTCTTTTGTATCATGAAATAGAGTTAGCCACCACAATCTTGATTATAACATTTTTCATGCCATGGCATCTCTAGCACAATGGCTTCTAGTAATCCCCTCATGCACCTCTTGTAGTATTAAGCCCTATTCATTTTTGAGGACACATTGGCATAATATTTAATCATATCTCAACTTGTACAGTTCCCCATCAATGAGTTTAAATGGGGTGGCATGAACTATAAGTTGATTCTTTTCTTTAGTTATCATGGCCTGAGGTGCAGATTCATAGGTCAAAAATGCAATGATTTTTGCTAAGTCTTTTAAGATGCATTAGATTTTGTAAATTTGTGCATCAGGCATATCATCTTCAATTGGCATTACCACATTGTTAGAGTTAATGTGGGACAAATGATTTGGGCCTGAGTTCTATTTTCCAAGATTTACTACAATATAAAATTAGAACTCTTGAAATAAAATGGTCCATTATAAAATGAACCCATGTAAAATAGGCTTGTTCACTAGGTACTTAAGTGCCTCATGATCACTAAATAAGATGAAGGGGGTTACCAATAAATACTATCTAAACTTCTATAGGACATAGATCATGGAAAGTGCCATGTGCTTAGTCATTATGTAATTTTGTTATTCCTTCATTAGTTTCAAATTTATAAAAGAAATAAGATGATCCATTTTCCCTCCACCTAGTTATGTGAGAATGGTATTAATTGTAGTACCATAGGCATCAACATGGACATGGAAGGGAGTTTCCTAGTCAAGAAATTATAACAATGATGCAATTTTTATTTTGAGATTCAAGTTCTTGAAATAATATTTCTATGTTACACCCAATAGTATGGGCCATCCTCCCATAATAATTCTTCTAGCAAAACCATAATCATGACATAATTCCTTATGAGCTTATTTTAATACCCATAATTCCCAAAAAAGGCACAAATGTCTTTCTACATTGATGGTATTTAAATCTAAAGGATGATTACAATCTTTATTATATCTATGAGCAAACCATCCTTGTAGATGATGTGCCTAAACAATGTGCTAAATGGCATTGTGAAAACACACTTCTTGATATTTAAAGAAATTTGTAACTGCCTACACATTTCAAACATTAGGCATAAATTATCATAGTTATCCTTCACCAACCCATACACTATCCAATCATTTAAGTATACTTGGAGGAACTTATGAATGAAGTATTTGAATGCAGTGATAAACACCCAAGAGAAAATGGATGGCACATTATTCATATTAAAGGACATCATGTTATATGTAAAACAAACCCATTTGGTCATAAAGGTGGTTTTTGGATTATCCTACTCTTTGATTTGGGATATATAGTATCTTAAAAAAACATCAGTAAATGTTTATATCTCATAACTTATGATACCATCTAATACTTCATCTATAAATAGACTTGGGAAGGGTTCGATCATACAGGTGATATTCAACAATATATAGTCAACACAAATTTTAATGTACCCATCCTTTTTTATGTTGATGACCATGGGGTTGACCCATTTAGATTCCTACATGGGGTAGATGACTCATGTAGCTAACATTCCATTGATCCTAGTCTTAACCTTGGTACAAATATTTGGGTTCATCTTGTGAGGCTGCTTCTTGATGGGTCTCATGTCATCGACTAGTTTGATGCTCATCTTCCCTAGGGATGGGTGTGTGTCTTTCATATCTTTATAGTCTTGTAGGAAAAAATATTATAATTCTTTTAAGAGATCAAAAATATGTGCTAGTTTTGTGTCAGACTAATAGGTGCCCAAAGTGGTAATTTTGGGTTCCCCCTCTAAACTGATATCTACCTTAGTAGTTTTTAATAGTGTTTGGTAGGGTTCATGCTTATTTTAGTGTGAATCTTTGACTTGTATATTTTATTTAGTTTTTTCTACCCAAATATGGGTAGGGTCTTCTTCATCTAAGGTGTTATCCTCAACTTGACACACTAACTTCCTTTTCTCTATCAAATTCTTCTAGTTGTGTGCCTTCCATGTGTCATCATCTTCATCACTAGAGTTACTGTTCAAAATTTGCTCTTTAAATAATGTCAGGAGTGCTAACCCATTTTTTCTAAGTATGTCTTTAAGGCACTCTTTGAATATAGTAGTGTCTTCAAACATTAACCTTAAAACTACCTATAATGACTTAATCAATTCAATATTTTGTGAATAAAATAAGAAGGTATGAAAAAACTAAATTTTAAGGGCATCCCAATTTGCTATTTCATGATGCATCTCATTGACTATGTATCATGCCCATGCCCAAGTCTTTAGGGTTATATAGAAGGTGTGTACCCATAAATTTCTTGGTGTATTTTCACTATAAATATTCCATATTTATTAGTAAAGATGTACATGTGTGATGGGGTCAAAATCACCAGAGTAGGCTAAAATGTATAGTCCTCATTGATTTTTTTAAATTGGCTACAAATAGATACCTTTAAATCCTACCAGGTTGGCAAGCTAGGCTTCTGAACTACCTACCATTGAGAGATAGCGATTTTTAATATGTACACTAGTGTATCTATTCTATCCACCTCCTTTGGGATTCACAAATCAATGTCATAAACATGTTCATCCATAGGATTACTCCCTTCATATATTGGGAGTGCAACAAATGTTCCTTTATTAAGGTGAGCCACTCTTTTTACTTTCTTATTGGTACAAGGGACCCATTTTTTAAGAGTGTGATCAATCTGTATCCAGCCTATCTTTATTAGCTTTGGCACTTTTATGCACACAAATTAGCACCATCAACCAGTGGTATCATATGATTCCTCGACCCACTAGTTGTAAGCAACATATATGGTGTCTAAGGCTAACTTTCCATCTTTTTAGGAGAAGATTCCTTGATCATTTAGTTATATAGTCTTGGCACCTTACACTATGATGTTATAAATATGGTTGATTTCACCCTTGATGTCCATGCTCTAAAAATAGGGGGTCCTTGGTAATTTGACATGGGTATAAATACCCTCTCCTTTCCATTTTCAAAGGTCATATAGTGCCTTTTAAAGTACATATCTTCATTATTTGCATAAAACCCCAATCTTCCTAGAAACATCAGGTAGTTTTCCTACTATTATAATTCTATTACTTCAAATTCAACATAGAATTCAATGCCTATGATATATACAACTATACTCTTTAGAATCTTGATTGGTTTTCCTTAGGTCTTATTGTCCATAAAGAGTACATGAGGGAAAGGTCTCAAGGCTAGTTTACCCATTTTCTCCCAAGCAATCTTTGTCAAAATGTTGACCTCGATGCTCATGTTTACAAAAACCTCATAGATATACCATCCATAAATAGTGGTATCCATCAAGATTTCTTAGTCATATTCAACATTTTGAGTATGTCAAACTTCTCATGCCCTCTCTATGCGTAGTGTGATAACCTTAACTTGATTTTGACCTACATGATTTAGGAGTAATTTCTTTAATAGGGGAGAAATACATAGGAGTGATGCATCCCACAAGAAATCCTTCAACAAATGGTGGAAATGACAACCTTTTCCATAATGAAACACTTATATATGGTGCACCTAACACTCATAAATGGGAATCTATTAGGATGGATCTAATTACCTTATATGTTCTCAGCCAAATACTTCATGGCAGTGCTAAGGAGAATCCCCAATGTCTTATAAATTGATATCTAAGTCAAGGCCATGGATTTGATGGAAGAATGATGAGGTGCCAATTTGTACATCTTAGAGCTAAAGCAACTATGGATGAGGAGGATGACAAGGATAAGACTGACATCCATTCCCTCCAAAGAGTAATAATAAATGGAAGTATTTTTAACCTATACTATGAGATAAAGCCATGCAAAAAGGGTATAAATCCTAACAAGCATGATGATAACCCTCTCCTAGTTGGTGATGAATGGAAGCATGCATCAAAGATGTAGGTGAAGTCACTCAAAAGGAAGAGGGGCAAAAAATTAGAAGAGAGCATGGAGTGCATACAATTTAAATAAGCCTCCAAAGAATAAATTGTGCCCCTTTCTCTAAAGAGTATGTGATATTCACACAAGAAGGTGAATCTTCTAGAAATAATCTAGAGAAAAAGATAAAGGGACCCATAGAATTCCCTATAAATATCCTTGTAGATATGAAGAGAGAGGTGAACCTTGTGCACATAATAGAGGAGGATACTAAAGAAGAATGAGTAGGACCTATATCCTACAAGTAGGGGAAGATGAAGATAATTTTAGTGCCAAATATGTGCAGGAGTCCCTATGAAACGATGTGACCATTATACTACAAGTAACAAAGGAAATGGAGAGCCTCAAATCTAGTGCCACCTCATTAACAATCCCACCTTTAAAACTAACATTGACACCTAGGGATGAGGCCTCTCTAGTGGCCCCTCAAACTATAAAGAATAAAAGAACAACCTAGAGGAAGATGGTATTAATTGATGAAGATATCAATTGGTATTTATCATTTGAAAAAAATTTAAAGCTTTACCAGGAACATAAGAAAGACAAGTTGGAGAAAAGGGACCCAAAGGTTCCCTCAAGCATGGGACCAGTAGTAGAAGTGGTCAAACAAGCACCAAGTGACCCCACCAAACAAGTATAAAAAGTAATATAAGAGGCATTCCAAATTATTGAAGGGGTTTTTTAATATAAATAAGGTTATATTGGCATCTAAGAGTAATAAATATCTACTATTGAGGAGCACTAGTAGTAACAAAGCAACACTAGCACCGAAGGGATAAACCTAGAGATAAGTATTAAAAAACCCTAGGATGAAGAAGTAGATGAGGGGGAGAAGTTTGATAAAGCAACCCATAAGGACCAAACAATTGAATCTTTAGAGGATCACAATGAAGAAAGAGGTGGCACTGGTGAAGAAGAGGAAGTACACACAAATAAGGATATTGTTGAAAAGGATGATATAGAGATTAACATTAGGGAGATGGTGTAAAAGAATTGTGAGGATGAATATCTATACATGTATAAAATTATTCCCTCATAGGCCACCATGACAAGGATACACAAGTATCTCTCATCTTCACTAGACCACTATATGGATGAGCCCCAATTTGAGGTGTTTAGAGTAGCTACTTTAAGCCTAGAAGATCTTGAGGAAGGGAAGAAATCCATTATTATTGGCCCATGCACCATGAACCCAATCCAATTTGGTAATGCACTAATAAGGATGAACATATAATTAATGCACCAGAACATCATCAATGATGACAAGGTGAAGAAATATAAAAATCTCATCAAGGAAGCTAAGGAGGAGGTGTATGTTGATAGGTTAAATTTGTAGAAGATTTTTGAGTTCATGGATATGACTAAACCATCTCTTCTAGTCAATGTCAACACTTTAGACCTTTCATAGGTTGATAAGATTTGTGTATTGGTAGAGTAGATGCTCCCAAGACTACAAGCCAAGCTGGTGAAAAAATAAGAAGAAGAAGACCCTAGCATCATACTAAATAAGGAGATTTCAAACAAGCTCCAAGAGGTAAAATATCTCTTTGCAAAGTTAAAAGAGGGCACAAAAATAATAAATTCCATTTTCTTAAGCTTCTCTAACCAATCCTCAATAATAGATGTTCACCTAAAGTAAGTAAACGATGAGAAAGAAAAGATGATGGATCAAGTATACTCCGTAAGTAGGGCATAACAATCATAAGTCATGGGTAGTGTGAATGTCCTAAGTAATCAAATCAAGGACTAAGAATAGACCTTGGTAGAACTCTTCCACACTCTCCAAACTAATATTTGTGAGCAATGGGAGATGTTAGATAGAATTATGGCAAGGGAGAAAGCCAATGTAGAAGCCTTATGAAAGGATATAAAAAATATAGATACACTTACACTCACTATTACATCATACAAAATTGATAGTGCTGCAAAATAAATAAATCTATCCATAAAAGGCTTTAAGGACTTCAATGCCGAACTCCAGGAGAATGTGTCTGAGTTCTATGCTCCCAAGAATTTGATGTCTTAATTCGAGGGTGGACTAAAGTTTTTGTATGGTGTAAATTTTGGGCCCCTAACCCATTATTAGAGTATTCATGCCAACATGAAATATACATAAGATCATTTTGAAAAGTGGTTAGCCTAAGATTTTTTATAGCCAACTAGAGGTTATAGTACAAATCTTGCACTAGCTAGTAAGTAGGTAACCACCTCCCATATTTTTAAGGCATCATCAAATATTTGAAGAGACATGGAAAGTGTAGCACAAAATTCAAAAATTCATGGAGCTGGTGGTTATGATGATGAAATTACAACTCAACACTTAGTGTGCAACTTACACCCTAGTAAAGATGCTCCTAAAGGCTTATATAAGGAACTCAAACTAGAAGATGAGAGGAGTGAGGAACTAAAATGAATCTTTGGTAGAATGATTTTGAAGCCTTACTCCATAAACATTTATCCAATGGCCATTAAGGCCTAGAGATAATATGGAGACCATTCTAGCTCCAATTGTATGTACCCAAGCTCTTTTGTGAGCCTCTAAGATATTAACATTATGATTTGAATACAAACTCTAGTTATGAAATTTGAAAAATGATAAGTGGTGTTACATTAAAATGTGCTATGTGTTTGGTTTTCATATCATATAGTATTATTAATGTGATGTCATATTTTTGATTCAATTATGTGAATTGATGTTTGTACATTTTATTGGTCCACACATTTTACTAATTTTGCTACTTTAATGGATTCCATGTAATTTTCATGATGCCATAATCATATTGTATGGATGATTAGTATATATATATGCCAATAACTCAATCCCTTTGTAAATTTCATATGTTTAGTATGATTAAAATTAGTCTCATGGCCCTTTAAGCACCTATAGGGCCCTAAGATTAATCTAAGAAAGGCTTGTACATATAGATTTTCCTTTTGGTTTCATTGAATTATTTAAGCCCCCTTAGTGAATCTCCACACCATGGCATAAATATCCTAATTTAGGCCCTAATTACTTCTAAAATGTCCTTTGGGTGATTTCATAAGGCATGTGCCTTATGTGGATTGATGTCGATGCAACTGAGTGTTTAAATGTTGAGCACAAGGAAGTATCTCATGCTTATGTCTGGTTGTAGTAAACTAAGACCCTATACTTTACACAACAAATTCCATATATTTTATATCATTAATTTATTTTGACTCTTGTTTTTATTCATTTTTCATCTAGCTTATTCTCATCATCAACCCAATTGGCTATTACCCTTGAGAATGTAGTTAGAGATTTAATAAATATTGAATACCAATTTGTTGCTTTTGAAGGTTTCCCTAGGCCATATCATCAATAATGGAGGAAAATATTTGAATATAAATGGAGGAAAAAAGAGAATGTGGACATGGTTATTGTTGAAGAATTGATCTAGAATTAAAATATGAAGATAAATAAATAAAATTAGTTACTAGAAGCAAAATAAAAAGAGGAGGAGAAGAGGTATGGATAACCAAACTTGTATTTTGGATAATTTTAATAAAATAAAGAGACCCACTACTCTATTTATGATGAAAACATTTAATTATTTAACTTTTAATCATGTATAAAATTTAATGAGAAGTATAAAAAAATGATTTTAAAATTAGAAGGCAAATTAAAGCAAGCCAATGCTAGTTTATAGAATATAACTAATCTTAAAAATATATATTTAGAAATTATTCTTTGATATTAAGTCCACTTGATTTAATTGATTTCAATTTTTTCAGAATGAAAGAACACCTATCTCAAGTGAAATTAATGAAAAAGAAATTAAATAGTAATATAATTAATTTAGTAAAGGTAATATGAATGATTGATATCATTGAGACACCTGGAAAAAAGTGATCCAGTGGAATTCACTAAGCTTAAATCAAATATTATTATTAGATTTTGAACCATCATTTAGAGGGATTGAAATTCATAAGGCTAAAATATGAAGAAATAATAAATATAATGGAATCATTTTATAATAAAACTTGGAACTTTTTAATTTGTCCATTATCCATAATTTATATGAGAAAGAAGGAAAATGAGTTTCAAAGGAATTTTATAGGATATGGTAAACTAGGTATAAATACAATAAAGGCATAAGATAATGCATGACAGAGAATCCAAGATCATCTAATAGAATATTATGCCATTTGTCCTATGTAAAAATAAAAAATGCATGCATAGTAATAGGAGACAACGCACAAATAATCTTGGAGATTAAATGGGCCTTTTATAATCTAATAAGAGACTTATTAAATGTTTTTTGGTGGACATGCCCTATGTTGAAGCATGTTCCCATAATGTATCAATTTTATAGTCAAAATGTTTAATGTTAAGATAATCTTGTAATTATAGTTTCTAATTTTTAGTGTCCTAGGTAACCAAGTGGCATTCAAGAGTAGAAATGTTGTGTCAGGATTAGATAGCTTTGGTTATTTAAGGTCATATTCTATAATTTTTGAGGATCATAAAATGCTAGTTATATCATTGATTTAAGTCAAATTTCAGCAATGCTATTTTTGATAAATAAATAAGTAATCAATAAGTGAATCTTATTCTATCAACTAATTATCACTTGAACCCCTATTATTTGATTAGTAGTTGTTATTTTTTTTTTAAATGTAATGATTATGAATTTATTTTTTATATTTATATTTATAGAAATAATGTCTGTAACTTAAGGTAATACTAAGTTTAATAAATTTAAGACATTGATATGTTTATGAATTTTTATTTTATTTTTGAAGGAATCTCCAAAGTATTAAGCTAAATTTTAATATGAAAAATCAATTAATTTTATTTTGGAATATGAATCCCAAACTGTTAAATTATTTAGGATGTAAAATAATCATACTTGTTAATATAAAGTAATGAAGTTTATTTTTATTATTTATCTAAATAACCATTTTATTTTAAATATCTAGATTTAGTTACTAACTTAGAGGGGTAACCCATACATCCATATTATCTTGTATAAAGACTAAACTATGAACATTTACAAAAAACACCTTAATAACTTACATTTGTGTCAAAACATTGATTTTCATGTTAAGATTGGTGCTATAATGAGGACATCATCCTAGATATTCCACTTAGATTAACTAGGTCAAGGTCAATAAAATAGAAATTAATATCAATTTTAGAGCCATACGAAAACTAGAAGAGATAAAGGTATCCCTAGAAGATATAAATCCATAAAACCTTGTCTCAACCTATTCATAACCAACATCAAATAGGAAAAAGAGTGTTGATGTGTCATTTGTCACAACTCACCCACTCTAGGATTTCAAGTTAGTTTCCCATCCAACCTCTCTTGAAAGGAGTCCAATGAGGATCTCCCTAAGGTCTATGTCTATTAGGTTATGATGTACTAGATAACCCAGATGGTCATTATGAATGGTTCTAATTCAAGGGGCTGGATGGTTCTAAAAGTTTTAACATTTTATGGTCCTTAAGCAAATTGGATGAGAATTCCAATTTCTTATTTTGTTAATGAGAGTTTTGAATAGGTATTAGAAATTAAAAATCAAGTGTTAATTTATTTAAAACAAATTAAAGTTTTAAATTGATATAATGCAATATGGCTGATTTTAATCATTCATTCCAATACATTTAAATATTCAATAGTACATAAACAAAATAACAATGAATGGAGATTAAGAAATCAAGATAAACATTATCAATGGATTAAATTCAAGATCTAAACTAACCCTAGATTAACCAATTTATAAAAAAAGATAAAATAGGGCAAAGTGGAAAGAGAAATTCAAGATCTAAACTAACCCTAGATTAACCAATTTATAAAGAGAGGGTCCTAGATCAGCTAGGGTCAAATCTAGAAGGTTATAGATGATTAGGAATCAGTGAAAACAAGTCTATGAGGGTAATGAGAGAAAGCAAGAGGGACTTATGGTTTGGGTATCATTATCCATGCTCAAGTTACCATTTTTTGCATTTTATATGACTACATTTGCCACCTCTTTATTCTAGTAATGCAATAAAGCAAAATACTAAGATAAAAGGAAAAATAGAAAACATACCTAAATTTACCTACAAGGGTGAAGCCCATGAATTTTTGTGGTATTGGGTGTGCATAGAGAGAGTATGTTGTGAAGTATAAATCTATAAGTGAAAACAAAAGTAAATTAGTTCTTACTAGATTTTTTATATCTAAAATAAGAATGTACAAAGTTGGGTAAGAGAGAGAGGAAGAAAAAGGAATGCATACACCTCACTAATTATGTGAACCAATACAAAAAAATTTGTGCTACTGAGTGATGATGGATTATATTGAGTAATGCTGGAAGGTGTTGTAGCAAGAGTAATATCATGAATGGATCTGAGTGTTAAATTCCCCATAAGTGGATCAAGAATGTAAAGGTTGGCCCTTTGGCTCCATCATCACCCACAAAGTAAAGCTAGGTGATCATACATGTGTTGATCGATGTTTGGAATTGTGTCCAATCCTTCTAAGTAGGTGGATCAAGAATATAAAGGCTAACTAGGATTTTTACTCCATCATTGCCCCATGAAGTGAAGCTATAAATTGATACCAGTATGGAATGTGTGTCATATGAGATGGATCTTAAATCCCTTGAATATACTATGATATAATAATATTGGCATGGATAGCTAAATTTATACTATAAACTAGGCCACTCTTGTATATTCTAAAAGATAGAGATTAGACTTATATGAAAGCCACTCTAAAACTAAGAATCTAGCTTATGTGGAAGCCATTCAGGAACTCGGGAACTCAGGAACTTAGAATTTAAGATTGTATGAAAGACAAACCAAAAATGATGCCAAACACCTATAGATGGAATAAGGCATGAAAATGATTCCAAACACCTATAGATGGAATAAGGCATGCAACTATTGAGAATGCCTAGGTAATGCTAAACTCAAAAAGAAAGAAAACAAATGTGCCTTACACATTGCCCCAAATCACTAATGTCTAAAACATGGATTTTGATCTAGAAGTTGTACCAATTACCCTATATAAAACTATAAATGAGAGCCATCATGTCATGCATGATGCCCCTTATATCTAGATTCTCTAAGAAAACTACACTAAAACTACTAATTTTGGTCTGAACTATAGCTAACAAAACTATAACTGAACTTACCTTTTTGTCTGCTTCTAAAAAAATTGGTTTTTATGCTATTTGGATAGGATCACTAGAAATAGATAGTAGCACGACTGATGCTATAGTCCAGTCTTGGTGTTGTTTTCTTGGGCTAAATCTAATGATTGTTGTGGATTCTTGACTGTCTACCTAGTCTATTCTGACTAGTTTGATGTCTAGTTATTGTTCTAGGTGTTCTAAAATTAGATTTTTTAATTGATAGGAGTTCTGATCTCTATATCAAAACCCCTATTTATTACCCCCTCATCTGAGGGTAGGAATAGGTACCCTACAATGACTTCCCTTAGAAGAACAAGCCCTACAAGTGTGTTAAGATAGAAATATACATGATATAACAATGATAATCAAGAAGATATCTCAAGATATGACATGGTTTGAATTGAGAGATTGTTAGATCAACAGGGGTATGCCTAGATAAATATAATAATGTAATAGCATGTGAAAAAGTATTGAACTATAATCTAAAGTCTAGTTAGTTTTTAGTTGTTAGTTGGAGGGATGGATCATGATGTCCATCATGGCATCCAAGAAGTAAGATGCTGCATGATTTAGATCATGGCATTGCAAATAATTGAAATCAATTAAGCAATAAGCACACAAAGTAAGAAGCAAGAAACAAGAAGCATACAAGGGTGGCCAAGGGGCAACATAAACAAGGGACATGGGCAGACATCACTTAAATTGAAAATCAAGCATATAAGGCATGTTCAAATTCCACATACACATATAATTGAAATAAGCAAATTGGTGTGAAATCCAAAATCACATAGAAGAGTACAAGCAAAGGACATTGAAAAATGTCCTAAGGCACATACATGAAAGAAGTAAAGAACATTGGCAAATGTCCTAAGTCACATACAAGAGACAAATAAGAACTAATAAATATAATCACATCAAGTTAATGCTGAGTTAGAAAAGAAATCATGTAATAAAATAGAATTACAAATGCATCTAACTAATCAAATCAAGAATTGAATGCATGCAAGACATGTTAGTAAAAGACTAGGTATATGCAAAGAAATACACAAGTGCTAAATACTAGTGAGTGTCGATAGAGTAATCTATGTTAGCTAGTAAATAATGTACATCAACATGATAATTAGAGTGTGTGGTGTAGGAATCACATAACCTAGATGGTGTAGTGGGTATGTATATCGATGTGTGTCTTGAATGTATAAGTAAGATGCCCTCTCAATGGGTAGATTGAATTAATCAATTATCTAGATTTCACTACATACACTCAAACAAGATCAAGTGAAGCATGGTAATGTATATAAATCAAGAAACAATAGAATAAAATAGGAAATGTAAGTTTAACATAGTAGTAGAAGTGTAAATCATGGATGATGCATACAATAAAAATGTTTTTTTTTTATGTTTTTGACATATCTAATCTATTTAAAATCAAGCATTAAAAGGATATGTACAAGAAATTTAGAGGAGATATGTACAATCAAGTATTAGGAGACAATATACAAATGATTTTGAAAACTAATTTATAATGCAATGTGTGAAATGCAATGCTAGATAAGGAATCTATTTAGATGCATGATATTCATTGGATTTTTGAGTTTCTTTCCTTAAAGTGAGTCTAGATGATACACTTTAGGGATAATCTTTTCTATAATATTGTATGTACCTAGCCATTTTGGTTTGAATTTTACTTTTATTTGACATTGCAAAGATTTTCTTTGAGAACAAGATCATTAACTTCAAATTCTCTGGTGTGAACTCATTTGTTGTAAGATCATTGTATATGTTTTTGATAGATTCTAAGATGTTCTATTGCTTAAATGCATGTATGGTCTAACTGCTCAAGCTAGTGTAGATGCTTTTCATGATACTAGTCATCAGTGAGAATGCCTTTTAAAGAGACACAAAGGAATGTGATTTCTAATTCCAATGGTAAAACAACTTTTATTCCATAAATAAGGGAATAAGGAGTGGCTCATGTGGGCATAAGGATACTTGTGCAATAGGCCCATAATGTAAAAATAAGTTGATTGTGCCAATCATCTCCAAATTTGGTCACTATTTTGCTTAAAATGTTATTGATAGTTTTATTGGTAGCCTCTGCTTGACTATTTTTCTTAATGTCTATCATAATTTATTATTATTTTTATATGGATTCCATATCTATTCCCATGGTCTATAAGAATGTAATATTTCATATATTAAGTCTAGAACTAGTATCAACTAAAAATCTCTTAACTATGCTGGTTTTGACTTGAGCTTGTATAAATAGTGGTAAATTTTGATCAATAACTATCTGAGATGGCATTCCATTATTATCAAAGTAATAACATCTTCTATAGATGTTAGAGTGTTGACCACTAATGTAAAATAAGAAGGCTCTAAATCAATGGTCATAGAAATTTGTATGAGTGCTTGATAAAGAATGTCCTTGAAGACATTAGCTTTTTGAAGTAGTTATAACATATAAATCTTAACTAGAGTGTTTCTCAACTGATCAATAATATCATATGCCTTGTGTGGATCTTCCTATGTGGGTGCATTAGCCTAGGATGGGAAAAAATATGAGCATGGTGGGGCTACTGACTAGGTGGGGGAGGCATGGTGGCACATCGAGTAAGAAATCTAACCACATTATCTACTATCCATATAGGACTAGTAGTAGCTACAAAAGGAGAGCTAAGATAATCAGTAGGTCAAGGTGGTGGAGGGACAAAGGGTGTCAACTAGGCTCTCTAGTGATGGGTAGTGACCTAGGGAAGGGTAAAATGGACCATGCAACATGACTCGACATAGGATAGAGTCTCCAAAGGAGGTGATGCAAAAGATATCTTGGCATGTTGTTTTATAATAACTTCCTTAATATTATCCTATATTATGAAAAATAAACATGAAATGCAAAGAATAAATCTTTTTAATTACATATGATAGACTTCATCATTCATGTACTCTTTGTTATTTTCAAGAAATGTAAGTATAATTTGCAAATAAGTGAGATCTATTTTTAAAATTTGATTACAAATGTAAGGTGATACCTCAAGAAGAAAATAGGAGCTAGTATATGTAATTAGGGTTTGAAAGATGACAAGTTTAACAAATTACTATGAAATTTTGAAATTGAAAGTGAAAATTTGAGTAAAATATGCAACTAAAAAATCAATAATTTATTGGAAAATTAGTGTTTTAATTGGACCTAGTAGATGCAAATAGGGTTTTAAGGAAAATATATATATATTTTAAATTACTATGAATTTTTGAAATTTGAAGCAATTTTCTGATTTTAATATGCAACTAAAAATTCAAAAAATGATTGAAAAATTATTGGGAGTTAGTTGCTACAACCAGGGTTTGAAATAAAATTATTTTAAAATTTACTACTAAATTTTAAAATTTGGGATGAATTTATACTTAAAATATTCAAGAAAAAATTTAGAAATTTATGGGAAAAATTAGCTAGGAATTTACCCTAGGGTTTCTAGGGTTTGTATGCACAATTTTAAGTAAGTTGGGTCCACCAAATATTTTATTGTTTTTGGGGAAATTAGTGTTTAATTCATAAATAATAAAAGGGTTTGAGTAAGATAAAATTAGTAAATAATATTCCAAATTAAAGATACTAATTTGTGAATTTTATTTGTAATTATAGCTTTTCTAAAAATAGTAGTGAGAGAGAGAAAATTAAACTTATCTTATTCTATGATGATCCAATTGAGACAGGGCCTAGAAATTTGTGTGCAGGCCTAAGATACTATAGAAAACATGATTTTGGATTTCATTTTTTGATTGGATAGGAGTGTCAAAAGTGGATAGGATTGGTATTGGTGTTGTAGTCTTTCCACTATGTTATTATCATAAGGATCTAAGCTTTTTGGGTTTTGTTTTCCTGATCAGTGTGAGCCTATGAACCAAATTTTGGAGCCTCACTATGGATAGAGCTCCCTATAGAGTTTATTTTCTATATATGTGTCTTATATTCAATTGAATAGAAACTTTAGAAAATAGAGGGGTTAATGAGTGTAAGATGCACTGGACATACTTCAAACCCTATGTGTGGGCACATTTATTACATACCAATACTCTAAGGAGGGATCAAGCCATATGTAGTTATCCCTTTAAGAGTGCTTGGTGAAATAGTGAATGAAAATGTAAGAAATACAAAAATTGGGTGTGTTTGAGATGATTAGGGGCTAGTGTAAGGACTTGAATTGGATTGAAAGTGTATAGGTTGCTTGTATGCAAAGAATATGGAGGATTGCTTGAGTGGTCTTTCTTGTATTCTTGTTTTATTGAGTGATATTTTATAACCTTTTACAAATGATATTTTAATGGGATTTTATAGGGATCTATTGGTCATGGATTGAATTTACTCATGTTAGGCTGACAAGGAGAAGGATGGAGAACCAGAATAAATTGACCATTAGGGTTAGGAATGATCTTGGATAATAGTGACAAAAGTAGACAACAATGGCACCAATGCTCCTATCCTAGTTGGGTGTTATTTTCTAAGATAGATGAGACCTAGGGGGATGGATTGGTCATGAAGAGACAATCCTAGATTAGCTAGGTTCAAGTCTAAAAAGATACAAATGATTGGGCAATAGTGAAAATAAGCTTGTGAGGGTTATGAGAGAAAGCAAGATGGACTTATGGGTTGGGTGTCATTAGCCATGCTCAAGTTACAATTTTTTGAATTTCATATGACTACAATAACATATAAGTAGGGTGCACACATTCCTATATGGGCAGTTAGTTCTATTATGGCCTTCAACTTCATAGTCGGTACACCATAATCCACTTTAATCATCATACATATAGTTGAGAGTAAAAATTTGGACTTAGGAGGCCATAAATGTAATTCACACCTGCATAAATGGATTGATCCTAATGTCTAAACTTCTAACTACCTCAGCTCTGAGTGGGACTTCATGTGCTTATCAAGGGTCTATAAAAGTCTTCATGGAAAGTGCCCTTTATAATGGAATAAGCAACCCCACAATGAACTAATACCCATATTGGGAAGGGTAAATATCATACAATATATTTGATAGGAGACTTTTGAACTATGCATCATACAAGAACACACTCTCTAAGAGTCCTTGGGTAATTTATTTTATCATGGTGATGCTCTATATTCAAAATCCAATATGTCAAATTCCTTAAGGAATGCATCCTTTAGGGTGGCATAGTCAACCATGGCCTTGTTGGGATCAAAATTTATGTACCAAGTGTGTGTGTGATGAATTAAAGTGGTTAAAAATTAAGTATCCTTTCACTTTGATTGGATTATGCCTCACACGTACCACTAGAGTTCACATTTTAGCATGTGTTCTGTAGCATTTTCCATGTTGTGATACTTTGGTAGGTGTATATCCATTTCATAGTAGATTTTTTATGGGAGAGAAATTAGTGCTTGTGGCACTTGTAACCCTAAAACCTATCTTGGTGATAGTCCTCCAATGCTTCCAACCCTAAAGGTAGGGACTGGTCCTATCATTATTGCTAACATAATTGGTTTTGTTGGTGTTGTGCTACTTGTTTGTGGTATTGAACCACTTCTTGTGGGTTTTTTCCCACCTTACATTGCTAACATTGGTTGAGTTGGTATGATCACATTCAATTTATATTGTGGTGAGCTAGTGCTTAATGATCTCAAGGTAGTTTTACTCACCTCCTTATCTAGAATAATTTGTTTAATAATAAAGTTACAATCTAAGCCTACAAAATGTCTAAGATTTGAGTCATTTGTAGGGTCAAAAATCACTTCTATATTATATTCAAGTGGGGTATCTAACATGTGATCATGCAATATAGGTTCAAAGGGGATAGGAATGTCAAGCAAAATTCTATAGGAACTTAATGAATTCCACACCTATCAAGGTCAAACTCAGTCCATTGCTTCATTATATCTCTCATCTCTACATTGTTATCCTTCAAGAGATCCTTCCCCATGCCCTTCCAATTTTCTATGGGTCCTCTTAGCACTTTCAAGTTCCATATCCTCCATTATTTGGTGTCATCTCTTATTACAAGCATGTAATCTAAGATTCAATAGGGACAAAATACCCTTAGTTTGAAAGAGGTGCATGATCTTAGTTAATTCTTATATTTTAGATTCTTGGCTATCCTACTTCTTTTGAGAAACCATAGCCTACACTTATAAATCTTGCACCAATTATAACTCCCCTTGAAAGTTTTGGATTATGATCATAGCTTATTTTAGTATGTCCTTTTGGTGTGTTGGGTTTGGGTAAGGTAAAGCCTTTGGTTTAGGCTACAATATGCATTTATTGTGGCCCTTATCCCCATATTTGAGGCATAAATTAGGTGCTAACATAATTGGTAGCTGAGTGGTGAATCTAGTACAATTCATTGTCTACACCTTGAATACCTTTGTGTGTGTTGGTTGTGATTTTGGGGTCCATTTTTTCATCTTTTTCTCACACCTAATCATTCCTACACCCTTGTCTATGTTAGGCATACCTTGGGTCCAATTTTTTGTAAAGGTTAGGGAATTATTCAACTTTATGGGGCCCTTGAAAATATCCACATGTGAGATGTGTAGGGAAATAATAATGGTAATGCTTTATTGAGCCACACTTATAACATGAGTGCAGTGGGAACCTTCCACCTCCACATCCTTCATATTTCCCTCTAGCACCTAGCTACATCCTAAATCCTAAATCCTATATTATGTTAGTTGTAGCCATCATTCCCTTGAATTTTTTCCTCTAACTATTGTTATAGCCTATCATGCACACCTTTCCATGTTTTCATGCATTTCATCAATCACTCAATAATTAGTTGTGGTATGGGTGTGGGAATTACATAAATGAAAATAAATTGTTGTGCTGACTTGGCTAGTATATTTAAATAAAGGACATTTTTAGACATCATGACTTCTTGATAGACCTCATAGCTCAGAAGTAGGGTGAACACATTCTTCTATGGGAAATTAGTTCTATTATGGCCTTTAACTTCCTAGTTGGTACACCATATTCCACTTTGAGCATCATGCCCAGAGTTGGTGATAAGATTTTAGATCTAGGAGGCTATAAATGCAATTTTTTCCTCAATAAATAGGTTGATCCCAATGTCTACACTTCTAGCTACCTCGACTCTGGGTACAACTTCAATCACTTCTTGATTGAATGTAAAAATATTCATGGAAAATGATCTTTAGAATGGAATAAACAACCCCACAATGAACCAATGCGCATGTTGGGAAGGTTAAATATCATATGGGAGATTCCATAGGAGAGTTTTAAACTATACATTATATAAGTGCACACTCTCTAAGAGTCCTTGATTTCTTTTATCACAATGATGCTCTATTTTTCAAACTCTAGGATGTCAAAGTCCTTTAAGAATGCATCCTTTAGGGTATCATAGTCAACCATGTCCTAGATGGGATCAAATTTTATGTACTAGGTGTGGTCATAATCAAGTAAAGTGGTTGTAAACTAAGTAGTCTTATGTTCCAATTGGGTTAAGCCTCATACACACCACTAGAGTTCACATTTTAGTATGTGTTCTAAAACATTTTCCATATTAAAATACTCTAATAAGTGCATAACCATTTCATAATAGATTTGGTGTGGTGGATAAATTGGTACCTGAGACACTTATCCCCCTAGCACCTATCCTAACATAAGTCCTTCAATTCCTCCATCCCCAAAGGTAGGTATTGGTTTTGTCATTCTTATTGGTGTAATTGGTGCCATTAGTGTTGTGTTTCTTATTTTTGGCACCAAACCACTTCTTTTGGGCTATTTCCCACCTTATGTTGCTAACATCAACTAAGTTTGTATGCTCGTGTTCAAGTTTTGTTGTGGTGAGATAGTGCTTAATGGCCTATATGTAGTTTTGCTCACCTCCATATCTAGAATAATCTATGTAATAACAAAGTTACAATCTAAGCCTATAAAACATCTAAGATCTAAGTCATTATTAGGGTTAACAATTAATTTTGTACTATCTTCAAGTGTGGGATATAATGCATGAAATTACACTATAGGTTCAAATGGGGTAGGTACATAAATAATATCTAAATTCATTAAATTATGTAGGAACTCAACAAATTCCACACCCATCAAGTGTTGAGATTGGTTCATTACTTCATTATATCTCTCATTTACACATTGTTGTCCTTCAAGAGATCCTTCCCCATGCCCTTCCCATTCACTATGGGTCTTCTTGGTACTTTTAGGTTTTAGATACTCCATCAATTAGTGTTGTCTCTTATTATAGGCCTATATTATAAGCTCTCAAGTGTCAATTTTCTCATCCCCTTCCATTATGACTCACCTCCACATCCCCTGCTCCCCTTTTACATAGCTCATATGTGAAAGGATTTTAGCCTTCCATCCCCAAAGTTTCAAAATCATAATCAACCATTATCTTCTTGAGCTCTGTGTCGAACTCCTTCATAAATGTGCCTCTAGGGTTGTGAAAAAACTAGTACTTTGCTTCCTTAGGTCACGAATAAGTTGATATAGTAAATTTAAGTACATAGTTATTCAAAGTTCCTTTCCACCTTTTATCCATTGCTCTATTCCAAGTAATGTCCAAGGTCCCAATCCTCTCTAGGCACTCCTTTTTCCACTCATAACATCATCCATAACTTCTTCTTCTATGGGTTGAATATAAAACCAACCACCTGTACGCATGATCAAGAAACTCACAAAAAAAGACCTTTTACAAAGCATCATATAGGTTATTTTAAATCCATTTTCTTGTTTTTTTCATTTTTAGGTTGGATTCTTCATCAAAATACTATCTTCTACCTATTATAGCTAGTACTTGATGTTTTTAAGAGAGAGTTGGTGCATCATTCTATCACACCATCATAACAATAAAATTTAACATGGATGTTTATAATGGAACCAAAATGTTACATAAATTCTAGGGTCTCAGTTTAATACAACTAGGTGCAAACATGGGATACTCCCTTGTGCTCCAAATTTAAACACTCAACTACACTGACATCAATCTAAATAAGGCACAAGCCTTAAGCACTCACCCAAAATTCATCTAAAAGGAACTAGGGCCAATGTTGGGCTAGTTGTTCTATGACACAAAACATCACTAAGGGGAATTAAATAATTCAATGAAAACTTAAAGTATATCCATAGGCATAGTCCTTTCTCAAATAAATATTGGGGCCCTATAGGCACTTAAAGGGCCATAAAACTACTTTTAATCATACTAAACAAATGAAATTTACATAAGGATTAGGTTATTAACACAAATATATACTCATCCTCCATATAATATGATGATGAGGTCACAAAAATTAAAAGGACTCCATTAAAGTATCAAAACTAGAAAAATGTATGAACCAGTAAAATTTACAAACATTAATTCACATAATTGAATTAACAGTATGACATCACAATTATTCACATCACATTAATAATACTATAGGATATGAAAACCAAACACATATCATATTTTAATGTAACACCACTTATCATTATTCAAAGTTCATAACCAGAGTTTATATTCAAGTCAAAATGCTAATAACCTATAGGCTCACAAACAAGCTTGGGCACATACAATTGGAGTCATAGTGGCCTCCATACTATCTCTAGTCCTTAATGGTTGTTGGATCAATGTTTATAGATTAAGGCTTTAAAATCAATCTACTAGAGTTTCTCTATAGTTTTTCACTCATCTCATCTTCTAACTTGATTTCCTTATATAAGTCTTCAGGAGCATCCTTTCCAGGGAGGAATTTGTATGCTAAGTGTCTAGTTGGAACTCCATCATCATAACTTCCAACTCCATGAATCTATAAAATCCATGATTCACTTTCCATGTCTCTTCAAATCTTTGATGATGCTCTAAAAAACTAGGAGATGGTTATCTACCTACCAGCTAGCATAATATTTGTGTTGTAACATCTAGCTAGCTACAAAAACCATTTAGGCTAACCACTTGTTAAAATTATCTTCTCACACCTAGGTGAATGTCATGTTGGCATAAATACTCAACTGATAGGTTAGGGCCCCAAACAAATTGAATCAATTTTTTATCAATAAAGGTAGGAGATGTATCAACTGAGATATAAGTAACAACAAGGATAAAATCAAATGGGATAATGAAAAAAACATCAACATCCGTGTCAAATAATTATTTTGGAAAACCACTTGACACTTTAAATTCATTCAAAAAATATCAACTAGACACTACTAAAAATAATAAATATACTTGAACACACAATAGGATTAACCATTTTTGTAACTATGGAAATAACATAGTGCACAATATCAACATCTTAATGAGCTCTAGACTTGGTGATTTTTGATTAACCATAACCTCATGAGTTTGAACGAACTTACATTATTTCAACCTTAACTTTTTAGTTTCTTTGTGTTCTTAAATGGCTAACCTTTCCAACCTTAAATAATTTTACAATTACTTCTTGTTTGTTAGTTATGTCCATGAAAACATTCATGCTTAGGATGAGGTTTGTTCTTATAAATTATGTTAACCTTTTATTGAATGAAATTTAGATACATTTCTTCTTTATCAAGAGGATCCCATTGTAAAAATTATATTTCTCTAAAATAATTTGGGATTAATTCTTATCCAAATATTTTCCAAATTAAAAAAGTGTTTAAATATCTCTTCACTTATTGACATAGTACTTTTTCAATGATTTCCAAATTATTTTGTTTTAAAATCAAAGCAATAGTGATAGACAATTGATAGTAAATTTATAATATAACAAGATAGTAAGGTAAAATAGGGGAAATAAATGAGGATGTTGGAGAGAGCCTTATATATAATCATTACTATAAATTCTTGAACTAAGAACCAATTTCTACATATTGAAATAACTTCTTTCATAATGTCATAAATCCTAGTGCACTTATAGTTTTGGATGGATTCATGAATGATTAAAATAAATTCATTAATTTTTTTGAATAATTGGGGTAATTAAAATGATTATAATGATAAATAAATAATATGAATAGGTTTATTTTCTAAAGTTGAATATGTATTTAATTGTCTCATACTTAATGGCAATGTATAACACAAATAATCATTTAAATGAAGCCATTTGAAAAATATCCATTCCTTGAATTATTTGAATGATTTAATAAGATATAATGAGATTAAATTTACCTAATTCACATGACTTACCTCCTTGATTAGGTCATGGAGCAATGGTATATAGGCAACATCAATAGGGTCTATTCAGTTTCTTCTAAACAATTTGCTTAATAACACCATGGTGCCCCTAATAAGGACTTTAAAGATTAATATACAACATGCCAAATTTTGTTTGTTCCTAAAATAATTTTTATTATCACTTAATTTGCTCATTACATCACATATTTTGTGTCTCTCATGTCAATTTTAAATCCATTCCTTTGAATAAATAAGGACAATCTTTGGTAATGTAAATACTTTTTCCGAATGTAAAACCCTGTGGTGTCTACAATAACTCTCCCACTTGGTTAAGTAAATTTTCCATCACTTAAATCACAAAAGTGAAAAATATATCTGATCAAATCTCTACAATAAACCACTTCTTATTTTATTGCCTCCCTATGTGAATATGAACTCCTCATTCTTCATGTGTGTTACTTCTCTTCATCAAGATCATCTATGTCTTCACATATTTTAAATAACTAATATAAATCATTACAATTTTATCAAATGCACATGCATGGGATGAATACCATGTCTCTTAATTATATTCTAAAAGTTATTATAGATTTTCCTTTTGCTATTTTTGAACAAGGGATTCAACAAAAAAGCCCGATGGCTTTTGTACCAACTCTAGCTTGTTCTTTTATTGTCATTTATTCACATAGTTTACAATTATTATTCAAAATGAATGCAAATTTTTCCTTGAATTTTCATTTAATTAAAACAAACCTTATAATTTAAAATTGTTAAATCCATGCCACTCCATCTTAATAACCTTTCTTTTCACTCAAAGTAATTAATAAATGACATAAAATAAGTTGTTGGGAGAAAATGAAGGAAATGGTTACAGTTTTTAATGCATTAATGAAAATACATGACATCTTCATGGCTTCCTAAGAATAATGGATAAGACAAAAATTGTGATGAAAAGGTTATCACACGTTCCATTTTAACAAGATGGGAACACCTTTTCAACATCCATCTACTATGTAAATATTGATTATTCTTTCATGGTTACAAAATCTTATCCCTGAGAATAATAATGTGGGAGGTTTCCACTTGGATTCCTCTCATCTCAAAGAGGATAAAATAAACATCAACTAGGATTAAATTGAATATCAACATTCAATAAAACTCTAGGATACAAACTAAAATGGTAATTCTAAAATATAAGTCCACCAAACTAATAAGCAAAATGAAACTTGAGACTCAAACACAAAATAAAAACCTAATACCCATTTAAATTTTAAATAAATCCCCCCTTAGTTTATCAATTCAATTGCAAAATATGGGGATTTTGGATTAAAATATAACTCAAATTTTGAATAAAAATTATTCTAGGAATTTATCTAAAAATGGGTTTATGATCAGGTTTTATATTTTAAACCCTAATATAGTCTTTATTGTTTTTATAACTCAAAATCAGTGGTATGAAGTTCTTTGGAAATAACTTGTGTTTTCTAGTGAAAAAAACCACTAGAATGGTTAAATTTTAGAATACATTTACATGATTTGGTTTTTCATTTAAATAAATTGTTGAGAACTATTAGTTTGCATACTAACCATTTGGTTATGACCTACAACATTACTAGTGTTGTTTTAGGTGTGCTTTGGGTTGAATTAGAAGATTAGGTATCATGTTGAGAACCATGATAGTTATAATTAATATTGGAATTAATATAATAGCTTTGGGTAGGAGCACCAAAGCTAGGACCTGTCATGCTTACAAATAAATTATGTGTTGTAGATGTATAAGAGAGAAGATAATTCAAGAATTGACTTGGATCAATTCCTATCGTAAATCTACATGAAGGAAAAAAATATATAAATGGACATAACATGAGATCATATATAAATATGATATCATTTTCCCTATGCTCAAGGTGTTTTTGAAGAAAAAATTATGTTTTTACTATCTAGTAAAGAGATTATTCCTTTTCACCCTTAGATTCATAAATTTTAAGGGTTTGGTTTTGCTTAAATTTATTAGTATTGTATGCCTCATATTGTTTGGTTATAGTTAAATCCATGTTATAATCACTAAAAGGGTTCCCTTGGGATATAATAAAGTTTAAAATGGTAGATCACTAAGAACCTTTATTAGTATTGGTTAATTCCATAGCACTATGATTGTTGGTATTGAATCTTTGAAAAAAATTGTCGATTGTGTCTTGAAATTATTGGAAATCTTGATTTATGAAAATGGATAACAAGCCTTTATAAATACTAAGGCATATATAAATTTATAAAAATAGTATATTTTACAAATTGGAAAACATGAAATGTGAATACAATAATGCTAAGAAGTAGGGAAATGAAAATGTGAATATGATCCAATTAGCAATTGGATAAGATTCACATCAGGTTCACCATAATGTATATTTTGAAAATATGACATAAATAAAAAATATTCTATAATATAGGAAAGAGAGAACCATACTAGGACAAACTACATATATAAATGTTGAGTTGTAAAGTAGGGTACGAATATAATAAAGAGTTGTTTGTGAGAGGGGAATCAAGGATATAATAAGTAAATTACATGTAAGGAGTTGATAAAAAAGAGAAAACTTGATCTAAGATGGTAATAATTTAATATAATAGTAAATAAATGATAATGTATATAAGGTATTCTAACTGCATGCAAAGATATTGAAAATTAACCTGAGCATGGATAAATAATCTAACTATGGTTGTTATAGAGACCTAGATACCGTATACTAGTATAAGGATATGGATAATCTAGGTAAGGAGAGAAGTGAAAAAAACATACTACTTTAATAATATTTAGAATATATTTATTTACTAAATAAAATAAAATAAAATAAATGGATTATGGATATGGATACTTATCTTGATTCGATGTATTAGTGCATTAATTTCACCCTTGGATCTAGTGGCACTTTGTAAGAACTATTGTTAGTGAAGGCTTAAAATAGAAAGGATGAATACCTAAGTGTCCTTAATTAATGACTCTAAAGTATAAGGGGAAACTACTATGTTCAAATTAATTCTATTGAAATTTAAATACCTTGAGCAAGACTAGACCTCCACAACAATAATATCATATCTCCTAATTCCACGTATATACTTAGAGTAGACTTTATGTGCATAAACATAGAAAATGAGTGTTTTTATTGTATCAAAATGAAATTTAATAACTATATAAATTATTATAAGTGACCTATTCAAATTTTTTATGGAATCGACCCATATTGATTCAATATAATGAATCATGAATGATACAATATAGGGTAGGCCACACTAATCTATTAAAAATAGGAAACTATAGATGCCTAAATATGGTCATAAGTACTTGACAAGTATAATTATTAACACATCATAAACCACATGAATTGTACCCAAAAACATTAATATTAGTCACCATTTCTCTAAATCATTTATCTATATATGGGTTTGACCATTTTTAAGCCATCATTACTACATAAATATTTCCAAGTCAAATGTTAAAACTGATTAAAATTACCCTCAAAATGTCTCTAGCTCAAAATATTTGTCCTTTATTTTATAACATAGGTATGCTACTACGGACTTGTCCACCTAAAGTTGACACATGTCAGACGTTTCATAAGTTTGACTAAATGAACTTACCAAAACATTTCACTATATAAGTAAATCAAAACCTCATTTAAAAGAGTCTTGGTTCCTAGCTCAAAACTATCTATTGAGCACATTCTCATTATTGCACATTGAGAAAATGTTCTATATTCATCTCAAATTCAATATTAATCATAAGGAATAGCCATGATCCACTTCTAAATCATTCTAAATAAAGTCAAGAACTATCATTTTCAAGTATCAAATCCATAATTCTAACTACATACATATAGTCAAGGAGAAAATTTTCACAGTCACTCTAGGTGGGAGAACTATTTTTGGCTTGATTTCCCTTCTTAGAGTATATGGATATGTAGTTATCATTCAATCATCAAGTGGGTGATTAGGGTTATCTCAATGCATTATGGTCCCCCTCTCATTTTATAATTTTTAGTTATTATAAAGGCCCTATGGTTTTTAAACAAAATAAGAGAAAAACATTTCTTTAGCACAATATAAATTTAATTAACTTAACCCAATCAGTGGACACAAGCATAGAAGTTGAAGTGGTTTGATTTTTCATGGCCAATACAGATAATTTTACAGTAAGAAGATGTGATTGGCCTATTCTATTATCTAGAGAACACATTCCTATCTATAAATATTCTCATATTATGTTTCTAATATTTCACTATCACAATTTTGTCTTTCTCAAATTTTTACTATCAAACATCAATCATAATAAACTAGAATGAATATGTAGTCAACAAATACAACAATCTTAATTTATTATCCAAGGAGTACAGACCTATCCATAAATAGTTTCAAATTCTACTATTGATCAAACACAATCATAGTCTTATCTTTTGTCAATTCACATTGTCAGACATCAAAAATAATATACAAAATATATAATTTAAGTACATTTCTTCTTAGTGTATTCAGTAAATAACATTTTTCCAATTTAGCATTTACATATCAGAATTGTTAATAATTATATATCTTTAGCATTCTTATTCTCTATCAATTTTTATACCTATTGTATAAACATTTATATTTTTTTAATAAACACTGGGGTAAAATATATTGGTGAACACGTAAATTTTTAGAGCATTGATTTTCTTTTTTTGGTAGGGTTTCAAAATAAATTTTTATTTCTTTACATAAAAAAAAACCTTCTAATTGAGTTTTCAATTTTAATTTATTTCTTTTTATTTTCTTGATTTCTTGTAAATTGTGTTCCATTAGATTTGAAACTCATAGGAGTTCTCATTATGGAGAAATAAGTCTTTAGTTTTACTTGAGCCATTGTGTGAGGGGTGCTTCCCTAATACTCAATCCATTAAACATCAGTATAAATTAATTATAGATTCCACATACTTCACTATATATTAGAAATGCCTAAGATTTTATTTTCACCCATAGGAGGCCTTCAACCATTTGTTTTTGTAGTTCACCATTAAGTGGTTAGTTCTATGAATTTACTCTCAACATACCATGAAGGTAAGATATTGCAACTACATGGAAATGGAATCCTCCACAGTTAGTGTCATTTGGGCCTTATTCAATATTTAAAATTGGGGTCAATATATCTAAGATCCTACAAACCATACATACCTTGATTAAATACACAACTAATCCCATTTTCAAATTCAAGGTTACACACTAAAATGATGATAATAATAAATGATTTTTTCTACACCTTTGAAGTTTAACATTGCAATCTTTGTTAATTTTCAAATTATTATTTCAATTCATTATATATGTGCATTAATTAAATTTAAATATAAAAAAAACTAAAATGAATAATGTAAAATACCAATCCTTACCTCCACTTCCACTTTACGTTTTCCAATTTATACCATTGATTATATTCCTATATCAACACATCTAGTTACCTATGTGCCATCATATCTAGGTATGGTGGCATTGTAAAATTTCCAAAAGATGCATATGCCTACTTATACACAATCATAATTCACACCTCCATTGATTACTATACATTTTCCACCACCAACCTCACTTAATGCATGCTCTCTTGATTAAACTATTATATTCTTACATGCTAAAATGTTGAAATTCAAGAAATGTGTCTCTAGAGTTATTCATTCAATAGATTATCATACTTTGATCTATAATCCTTTGGAACCTAAAATATAATCTCACCCATTTATCATCAAGTTTTATATCTCCTAAATTACCACTCTATGAAGTTAAAGGTGATCCTGAATAGTATCTTTGATCATTTCATGTAACACGCTTAGATTATGCATAGAATAAAAAATTACTCATCAATATCTTTCCAAGAATACTTAAAGATTATGTTTTACAATGGTTCTATAATCTCCTATTACAATCATTTAAAGCATTTAACCATTTAGATAATTAGTTTCTAATACATTTCTCTATCAACATTGGTGAAACATATTTTATGAACAAATTGAAAAACTCAAGAAAGGATCAAATGAACCAATCAATGAATATGTTCTTTAGTAAATAATTATCCTAGCTGAGATGAAAAATTCTATGGTAGACAATGAATTACAATATATATTCACATTAAGTTTGATGTCACTACCCCATGAGTCTATCATGTTCCAAAAAAATCATATGTTTTGATGAGTTATGACATACAATCAAAGAAAGAGAAGTCAAGATCATAGCTTTGAACAAGCTAAAATGTACACCAAATGTTCCATCTAATTCAAATATTAAGTTTCAATTTATACCAAACTAAAAGATAAAATATAATGAATTCAAGAATTAATCAAAAATAACATTCAATGAACTATCACAACCGAAATATAAGCTTCAACTAATAGGCCCACCAAGGAGGAAATTTTAAAGGTTAACACAACCTCCTCATGTCTTGAAAAAACAATTACTCAATTTAAATATCATATCTCTCCCTCTACCATTAGAGTTTGACATGCCAAAGCCTCAACATGAGTGCTTAAACAATGACATATATTATGACTACCATAGATGCATTCAACATCCTATAAATAATTATTTGAAATTTAGTCATAAGATACAAAATCTTATCAATGATAATGTTATTGAGCTAAGCACACTCACATAGGAAACTAGACCACAAAAAATGATAATGTAAAGCTGAAAATATTTAGTAACCCATTTCAAAACCATGGTATTGTTGGTTTGTGTCATGTTCACACTCAATGTGAAGTCCACCTTAGGTGATGTGTTACGAAGGTGTGACTTATTATGTGAATTTATAATGTGCACAACATTATTTAAGTGTTAGTTAACTCACATGTGTGAGAAGGGTAAATTATAACTTTGAGAATGATCTTATCTCACCTTTTACTCAATCAATAATAATCTCTCTCACCTCTTTATTTTCCTATATAAGGACACTTTATGTCCTTTTAGAAAGTAATATTGGAGCTTAGAGTCAGCTCTCAATCTAGTGGAGATGTATTCTATTAGAGAGTTCTACTCTGGTGCAACCATTTCTAGTTGCACACACATGTACATTATAAATTACATTAGTGAAATATAGTGTTTTTTTATTGGAGAATCTCTTTCTATGATCTAAGCATTATTGTGTGGATGGATTTTTATTGTAGAGTTTTCCTAGGCCATCCTAAACTCGTATATCATATCAGAGTTTTTATATGATCTATGCATTACTTATTTTAGTTTCATATTTTTATTTGGAGTTATTTGCATCATTGATTGCTTATCTAAATAAAGAAGAGCTTTTATGAAGAGATTTATAATTTTTTTTAATTTTTGAGTGTTTTAGTGGATATAAAATTCCCTTTGGAATAATTTTGAGTTTTGGATTTATGTATCTTCATTAGTCTTAACATTCCCATGTTCCTTCATAAGCACCTGATCCATTTTTGAGACAATCCACATTGTGGGTTTTCAAACTTACCCAATGGGTATTATTTGTTTGTGCCAAAAATACTATTTTATGGTTGATTTTCAAGTTTTTTAAATTTCTAGAAAAGTCTATAAAATATGGGTCAATCCAATATTTTCATGAATTTAACTAGAATACTTTTTTTAAGAAAATAGATTTTTTGGATTTGTAGATATTTTCCTTGAATTTTTTTAAATTAATATTTTTAGGAAAAACAAGAGGGATTATAAAAGTAACAATTTTTTCATGCATTTTTTGAAAAATTGAGAGCTAAAAAATATTCAATAGATTTTTCATTCTAAGAAATTTTTGAAAAGTCCTCTTTTACATTAAGTGGACTTATAGTTTTCTTGTGGCATGAATTTGAAGTTTATGTTATGTGTGATGGATTAACAAAGAGATCATAGTAATTGTATGCATGATAACAGACACACAAACCACACCATGTGATCATTTCACTTAATAACTAGTGGATAAATACTATTAGTTTACTATAGTGATAGCCTAGGTATATTGTGTGACCACCTATTGGGAAAATTAACACCCCATAGTCTAAACCTTAGTATATATACATAATATTTTTAACTTTTATTGATTATTGACACTTTTTTTTATCTTTGAGGAACCCGTCGAGTCTCAATCTCTCTAAGTACATGCCTTAAAGGATGCATCGAGAAAAAGGTGGGTAGATCATTAGTGATTCATAATATTATTATCCCTTTTTCCACTTGTTTTCTATACACTCATCTCCTATAAACCATTTACCCTAAGCTTATTCTTCTTAGTCTTACCCATTCCATTCATTTTCCATGGTTTATCCTCCTTATTCTTGCCTTGATCCCCTTTCAACTAGTTGACTATATTAGGTCGACTAGGTTGACCTTGTCCAAGTTTCAACTTTTGATTACTATATAGGGTTGACTAGGTTGACCCTATACTATTTAGGGGCATTTTTCATTAGGAGAATTTTTATCCCTTTGGATGACCTAGCTTGGGACTTAGTGAAATATATCTTGAAAACATACATGTTTGACTAGGTTGACCTTGTATAACCAACATATTCAAAAGGATTTAGGCCAAGATCCACCTATATATACAAGTTTATTTCCAACCATTTGTAATAAGATAAGTGAAGAAGAATAAGTGCAAAAAAACATCTACTTATTGACCATTCTACTTGAGTAATAAAGCTTAGGGTTCCATAATTTCTTTAGAGATACAGATCTTGTCTTATGGAGAAGTCTTTTGGATGCATATATAGGTTATTTATCCTAGAGTTGATTTGTCTTTTTTATCCTTACATACCATAATAATATCTTGCAAAGCACCTTGGCCAAGGGAGAGATTGAGTCTCAGTGAGTTTGTCTTCAAAGGTAAGTATTCATAACTTTACTTCTCCTTTGTAAGAGTAGATTGATAATGTAGTTATGCTTCTCTCCCATGCATTAGAGTTTTGTATACATTGACATGAGTATATGTATTTTATGCATGTTTAGTTTTTTTTTTGTTTCTAACCCTCACTTTATTCCACAAACTTTGGTGTTCACTAAATTAAATTTAATTTCTTGTTATTGGAATAGAGTGAATATCAAAACATAAGACTATTTTAGGTTTGTTGTGTGATTGTGTTAGACTATAGGCCTTAGAACCCTTCCTATCATGGTGTATTGTGCCAAGTGATACCTTAATTAGATCTAATAGATCCCCATATTGGTGATGCCCCCACTTAAAAAATGTATTCCCAATCAAAAGTGCAGGTATGTTCTATCTTATTTGAGCTAGGATTGATTTATAGATATGATGAATTTTTGATTACATACATTCTAATGAACTTGATATGAACTAACCCTTATAGGATTTATTCATATTATTTCATTTTTTCATTCTTTCATCATTACTTTTATCATATATTTTCCATATTGGATTGACTCTGTCGACCTAATATCTAACTTCTATGCATAGGTTTTTAGGTACATACTACTGGATCGACCCTATCAACCTAGTATAGGGTTTCATATTTTTAGATATACAGTCTAGACTACTAGGTCAACCTAGTCAACTCTTTACTTTTTTAGAAATTAGGTTCAGCATACTAGGTCAACCCAGTTAACCCTATATATTTTAAGCACTCATCAGTAAGTTTCTTTAAAGCTTGATCGACCCAATCAACCTAATTAGCAAAATTTGCAAGCATATACCAAGGTTTTTTAACAATAATCTTCATTATCTTCATATTTTATCCACCAAGGTTACTTTATATCTCTTTGTATCTTTCTTTATAGTATTTCATTTTACATTTTACACTTTCAAAACTACCCTTGCATAGTCAACTAGATCGACCCTACCGACCCAGTTCTATGTTCTGTGTGTTGTTTGGATAACTAGGTTGACTCTACCAACCCTGTTCATTTTCATACCTTAATTGTATAGTATAGGTTTGACCCTGTTAACCCTGTTCTATATTTTATGCATACACTATTGATAATATCAAAATTATACCTTGTTTCAAATTTGGAATTAACCTTATATGTTATCAATTAGTTCACACTTTCTTTTCTTATTGCTTGCATGTTTAGAATAAATCACATAGTTTAATTAAGTGGTTTTCAATTAATCACTTAATTTCTCTATTTTCTATTTTTTTTGCACATATGACCAAATCACAAAATCTAAACAAGTATTTTAATATTTGTCTACCTGAGGCCAACCTTCTTGGATTTCATCACCAAGGGAAAGCTAACTTGATATTGTTGTCAAGTATAAAGCATGGTTAGTGGTATATTTTTGATAAGCACCTGACACCCTTATTGTTATGGTGTGTGAAGTAAGGGGGTATACCCCAATACCAATCTTGTATCATTACCACTACAGTCCCTTTCATCCCAAATTACCTAAAACCATCCTTAGATTGTCATTCTAATTCCTTGCTTATATCAAAATTCTCATCAGATTTAAAAGCATATATTAATAATCTAATAAACATTCAATTTATCCAATGTTAATCCAACTGATTATTTGTTTCTTTTTATTTATTTATTTTCAAATTTCTTGCAAAATTTATCTTGTTTAAGTTCACAAATCTATTATAGGCTTTTTAATTTTCCCTCTTTATTGTACTAGGTTGACCTAGTTGACCTTGTACCTTTTTATGGTCTCTATTCACTATATTAGATCAAAAAAATAGACCTTGTACTATTTACATAGCTTGTTTCCTCTTTTTCCAATCTCTATTTGTTGTACTGGGTCGACCCAGTCAACCTTGTACAATTTGTAAGCCCTATTTTCTATGTTGGATTGACCTAGTTGACCTTGTATAGTTACCTGCTTCTTCCTATTTCCTTGTGTGGTTATCTAATCTTATCTCATCATGATGACATCTATTAAACCTTTTTTTATTCAAAAACATTACCTAATTAAGGATTTGGATAATAACCTTACTTATTTCATTACTTTAGATGAAACTATCTAATTTCTTCCTTTCTCTTCTCCTAAACCAAAACTAATCACTACAAAATGTAATGTAATTGAGGTCATTCATCTTAATCCTCTTCCAAATAGTAATTTTTGGAATATTTGACCAACTAATCCCTCTCCTATCAACACTCATACCCTTACAACCAATGTTCATTATCCTCTTCTTACACCCATAACAAGATCACCAAGTCTTATCAATTCCCAAACTCACATGGTTAAAACCACACAATTTGATAATATAGATGGTTCCCAATCATTCAAAAACCTTGATGATAATAATATTTACATTACTCACAAGACTAGTGGCTTTACCAAGATTCCTTCTTCTTCTACCACACTTAAGGCAATTAACACTAATGTTGGGAATCTTCCACCTACAAAGAATCCTCCTCCCACCAACACTAAAAATCCTCCTCCTATCAACACTAATATCCCCCCACCTTCAAACCCACCTATTGATATAACTCAACTTCTTGCATAATTCATACAACAAATGAACATCATGCAAACAACCAATCAATCTCAAATGATGAACATGCAACAACATTTATTAACATGACTAGTCAACCACCTTAAGTCATCATGTCTCAACCAAATAATTTTTTTTCCATCTTCCTCTTAGAGATACCAATAGGAATATCATTCCTAAACTTACAATAACTAACAAAATTCTTCAAAATATTCAAAATGAACCTTTAGCCCTATTCATTGCATCTATAGATATTGGAAACATTTCTCCAACTATCACATATAATGGGACTAAATACCCTACTATATTTCATAAGTGTTTTGGTAATCTCTATAAGGAATGGGTCCAAACTAACACTTTTGATACTACCAAGATCTTAGCTAAAACCTTTGTTGGTGATGTACTTGAATGGTACAACCAACTTCCTAGACATTCCATCTCACAACTAAAGGATTTAGTCAATGCTCTAGTGAAGGAATTCCAACATGATGATCTTCCTAAAAATTACCTTAGCTATTTCATCAATGCCAAAAAACTTCCTAATGAATCTTCTCATACTTTCATTAAATGATGGAATTATCTCACTCATAAATTGGAACATAACATGAATGATGATACTCTTTTAAAAATATTTTTCACAAATCTTAAACCTCCCCTTCAATATAAAGTTTAAATCTTTTCACCTCAAACTTTAGAAGAAGCCTTAGACCAAGCAAAAATGCAAGACTTTATTATGACTCAATTTGAAACACCTTCTACTAAAGAACCTTTCCAATCAATTTCTCATAACATTGATTCATCCAAGCCTCCCCAACCTCAAAATGGAGAATCCAATTCAACCAATTTTAACCCAACCCCCCTCCCTTAAGTCGAGAACAACTTAAGAAGAAATTTCTACCCTCTAAACCCATGAACTTTGATCTTTCCAAACCTCCTCCAAAATGGTACAATCCTGATAAATTTTGTTGGTGGCATGCTACTATAGGTCATTCTCACGAGTCTTGTCATGATCTTCACCATTTTATTATTTCTTCCTTTCTTGGTCCACATTTTAATCTTGATACTCTAACAAGACAATGTTATCAAGACTATCTTCAAGCTTCTCAAATTCAATATCAAGAACTACAATCACATCAAAATCAACTACCTAATGATCAACAACAATCATCCCATACCTATACCTCATCTACTAATTTTGTTCAAACCATAGTTGATCCTTCTTCCTACACCAATAAGGAAAGGATAACTAACATGCACAACTTTAAACACATTGTTGCATCCATTTAACCTCAACCTTTTAGATCACATGAACCAAAAGGGTACATAATTCAAATGCCTTTCGAAATCATATCATACATGGTCCTAATTTACCTCCTTTACCTATTCATACCTCTCCTACACATCATATGTCACATTCAACATCCTTAAAATCTAACAAACCAACACATTTACCTATCTCCAAATGCATCTACCAACCCAATGCAAATCATTTTAATGGTTCAATATTACCTCACTCCAACTCAAATGTTGGGGTATCTTATGATTCCCATCCACATGTCCCTTTAGACTTTGAGGCATCTTGTGATTCCCATCCCTATATCCACTTAACCTTTTTGGCATCTTGTGATGCCCGCTCTTACTCTACAATGCATAATAACAAATAAATTAAAATTCAATAAACCTTTTGAGACTTATAGACTTGTATTTCACATGCTCATCTTAGATATAGATGTTAGCATAGATCTTACTTATTCTTTTTGTCTCATATTTATTTATTTTTTTGCACTTTCTTTCTTTTAATTTTGCTTTATAAGCATCAATTTCTTCCTTTATGTTCTTTGGTTTTATTACACATTACATTTGGCATTTAATTTCATTTTATGTCCTCATATATTTATTTCATTTTTGTTTTTTTATGTTATTATTTTCCTTAGTAGATTTATGAATATTTTTTCCCTTATTTAGCATTCACCCCCGTGGGTTTCTCTTTTGTGAGTTTGCAATATAAGACCATGAATAGGACTTGGCCCTCATCAAAAATTACCAACTTTACTTCTTTTCTCATTTATTGTTTCACATTTTAATTTTTGACACCCTAGTGGGTTTCTCTTTTATGAGTTGTAGTATTATACCATGGATAGGACCCGACCCTCCTCATAAAATTACCATCTTATCAATCCTTTTATAAGAAAAATATCACTGATTCTTATTTTCAAACTTTATCTTTTTCTTCTTTTGATAGATGGAATTTACACAATAATTTATGTTAGCATGTTTTCCTTCAATTCCCTCATTATTATGATAAGGAATCACACTTTACTATCATTGTATCTCTTTTTACCCTTTATCAAATTTATTTTTAAATTTGAATTAATTCAAATTTGTTCTATGTGTCACTCCTCTTGATTTCCCCTTTCTTTCACTCCACATTAGATAAAATAAGGTTGAAGTAAAGATAACACTTTTATTTCACCTAAATTTACAAGACTCTTATAACCCATGGTATTTGAATTTCTCTCTTTTAGAAACCTTGTCCCAAGTATTCAAATGAAAGTCATATTTAGCACCCATGTTTGGTTTTCCAAATTTGTATGGAGGAGGAATAGAAAAAGCCATCAAGAAAGTTAAAAAACAAATAATTTGAAACAAAATGTAATGATATATAAAAGGAAACATAAAAATATAAAAACTAAACATCACACCAAAATATGTGATTACAAGCACATATCCTATCTATAATTGAAGCTCAAACTCCACATTTGGCCTCACATAGAGCCGAGGTCCTTTGGGGTGCAGTAGGCTAGTAGATTGGAATAGGATAATTCAATAAACTCTATGGTGATACCTACTTTCTCATGCAAGTACCCAATCTTCATAGTAGATCGATGACTCTATAAGGGATCTTGAGGAATGGATAACACCCATTTTAATTTTCATGCATATAACCTTCATGGGATGATCTATATACTCCATTTATTGACCTAAGACTTGTGTAGCTAAGATAAGTTCTTCATAGTCCTTAAGGTCAAAATTATTCTTGTTTTGACAAACCTAATTTGAGTGCCTTGACTTCGATAAATATTTCCTCTACCTTGGTTTTTCCTTCATTCTCCCCTCCACCCATTTCATTCCCCCACTTGATAGGCAAATTGTGATTCCAAATCTATTTTCCCTTTTTTATTCCCTTCTTCTTCACCTGTTAAAAACATGCTAGCACTACTTTGTTTCAATTTTATCTATCCTTAAATCAAAACATGTTTGAAAAAGTATGGATTACACCCTTACACTATTTATTTACCACACCATCTCATTGTCATCCTACTCATGTCATTAGTTGGTTGTGTTTTATTACATTATATCTCAGACCAAGCACTAAGGTTGAGTTTTCATCCTTTAGAGCTTTCAATTTTTTATTTCTCCATCATATTCGTATTTTATTTTTTTATGGACTTCACTTATCTTACATATGACATTTGTCATTATTACATGTTTTATTTATGTATGCCTTCTTCATGTGTATCTCACATCTTCAATTACATTTCATTATCCATATTTCATGTTTTTTCCTTTGGGCTATCTTACATGAGCTTACTTTTCACTTTTTACATATCTTTGTTCAAGTTGTCTTGCATTGATATTTCATTTTTCATTCATGTTTTACATGCTTTCTAATATGATTTCCTATATTTTAAAATCATTAGCCATCATTTGTCATCCATTTGCCATCCTTTTATCATTAATTTGCCTTCAATATTCTAGCCTTGTCTTACCAATCCTAATTTTCCAATTTTTACTAATACCCTCATGTCCCTAATAACTCATTTTACACTACCATATGCCTATCATCCAAAAATTTCAATTTTTGGCTAAATTTTGCACTAACTTCTATAGGTTCACCTAATGTTATTCACATTGGACACCTTCACATCTCTTATAGTCTACTTCTTTATATACAACACTAAGGTAAGTAAAGGTATATTTTTTTCAATTTTGTCCTTTTTTTAATCTTATTTTCTACTTATTGCACTTTATTTAGCATCAACATTGTGTGTTATCATGTTTTATCCTGAAGCACCATACCATGTTACACTTACATGACACATGATGAGCTTTGAGTGGGGCATATGTATACACATAATATTTTTAACTTTTATTGATTACTGACACTTTGTATTTTTTAGGAACCCATCATGTCTAAATCTCTCTGAGTGCATGATTTAAGGGGTGCATCGAGAAAGGGGTGGGTAGAACATTGGTGCTTCGTAAGACTGTTATCCCTTTTGCCACTTGATATATACATACTCATCTCCTAAAAACCATTTACCCTAAGCGTATTCTTCTTATCCTTACCCATTCTAATCATTTGCCATGCTTTATCCTCCTTGTTCTTGCCTTGACCCCCTTTTAACTAATTGATTATACTAGGTTGACTAGGTCGACCCTGTATAGTTTTTAGCTTCTATTTATTGTACAGGTTTGACTAGGTCAACCCTATACCATTTAGGGGTATTTTTCATTAGGATTTTTGTTAGCCCTTAGATTGACCTAGCTTGGGACCTAGTGAGTTATCTTCCAAAAGCATATAGGGTCAAATGGGTTGAGCTTGTACAATCAACATATTCAAAAAGATTTAGGGAAATATCTACTTATATATACAAGTTAATTCCCAACTATTTTTAAGAAGAGAAGAAAATAAGAATAAGTGAAAATTAACATCTACTTATTCACCATTATACCTTAGGAATAAAGCTTATGGTTCCATAATTTATTTGAAGATATGGATATTGTCTTGTGGATAAGTATTTTAGATGCATAGATGGGTTGTGTATCCTAGAGCTGATTTTTCTTTTTTATCCTTACATACCACAATAATCGCTTGTGAAGCACCTTGGCCAAGGGAGAAATTGAGGCTCAGTGGGTTCATCTTCAAATTCAAGTATTCCTAACTTTATTTCTCCTTTGTAAGAGTAGATAGATAATGTAGTTGTGCTTCTTTCCCATTCATTATAATTCCATATACATTGATGTGGGTATATGTCCTATATGCATGTTTAGTTTAGTTTGTTTTATTTCTAACCTCCACTTTGTGCCACAAGCTTTGGTTTGCACTAGATAGATTTACTCTAATGTTATTAGAATAGAGTTAATATCAAAATATAGGACTCTTTTAGGTTTGTTACATGATTGTGTTAGACTGTAGCATTTAGAACCCTTCCTAGCATGTTGTATTGTGATAGGTGATCCCCTAATCCGGTCTAGTGAATCCTCAAATTGGTTATGCCCCCACTTAACAAATGTATTCCCAATCAGAAGTGTAGGTATGTTATATCTTCCTTGATCTAGGATTGATTTATAGACATGATGCATTTTTGATTGCATATACTCACCATTGATACTTGTTTTTGGAGTGTTAGAGTTTCGTGGCTCATATATTTTGATTCATAAATTCTAGATAGGTGATGTTTTTTGTCACACTGAATATTTTTTGATATCTACACATTTATGAATTTATTTTTTGTAATTAATAACTATTATTTACAAAAAAATAGTTTTTACCAAATTTATTGATCAGATCATGTATTTTGGACCTTCTAGAAGCCATAACTTTTAATTAACAGCTCATATTTACATGTTTTTTCAAATATTTTTTTTTCAATGATCATCACATATGTAATATTAAATTATTTTGATGATGACTCATATTTGAATCTATTAGCATAATATATATTTTTTTAAATTGTGAACCATACTACTTAGCATTAACTATAGATGACACCTCACTTTTTAGAGGTGATCACTCTTTAGTGTTTTATACAACTTCTAAGTGGGTTTTACATATGTATTTTTACTCACCCTAATTTATAAAGTGATATAGGGGGTTTTATATGTATAATTTCTTGTGTGTGTGCCCTTTTTTACACACCCTTTTCAAATTTTAGTTGTTGAGTACATTCATATATCATATTGGGAACTCTCACTTGAGGATTTTTCAGTGGTTTTTCTACACACCTACCACATTAACACTTTTGACGAGATCTTCATAAATTATTTTTCCTTACTCCCTAATCAATATCATGAAGGGTGTTATGTAATACTAATGTTTCCTTGATTTTTCGAATATGTTATGTACCTTGTGATTGTTCCTAATATATTTAGAGACTAGTGTTTTTGTGCTAGAGCTTTTCTATGCCAACCCTTATAGGGTTTTTTAAATAATTATGTATTTTTTCTATCACAACCTTGAAAACCAACCCATAAAATTTTAGGATTTTTGTGTGTATGATACTTGAATTCTAACAATCAATCATGTACACATGTATAATTTCCAAAATATTTTCACACTTAAGTACATTATTGATCTCACCAACTTATTATAGTCAATGAAGCAGAAATATCTTAGACCCACTAGGTCCAGTGGTTAATCATAAATTCTAAAATACCTTTAATAGTTATATGCATTACATAGGGATTTCTAAAGAATTAACCACATCATCCTTTATGAGGTGATTTCCTCTAAAACATAACTTATTTTCAAAAGAGGATAATCATGTAAGGTTTCTAAGATAACATGATTACATTTTTAAATTGAGTGATAATTACACATCAAAGGTAGAATTAACCAAAATTTGATCATGTAATAGAGTTAATACTAAATATAACTACTTTCATTTTATGCCAAAATAAATGTAATGGGTTCCATTATTAACTAGCATAGAATCTCATAAAAATTGGCATAATATGATGAGCGAGATACTCATGATAAATTTTCTCAAATGGGACTTGAAATAATATTATCTTAGTATTAAAATCTACTATAAAAATCCAAATTATCACAAGTTTCCATTCCAGGATTAAATGCCATAAAAACTAAACCCATCTATAGTTACAAAGTTCCCAATTGAACCTATAACTCTTTTTTATTAAAATACTAAAAATTTTAATAATATTTTATTGAGGAATAGGTGAAATTTACCTATTTGATAGGATGATAATATTAAGATCAGTTAATGTTAATCAACCTAGACTTTTGAGTCCCTCATATAGCATTAGACATTATTTACCACAATTAAGGATAATTTTAATAATAATAATAATAATAATAATAATAATAATAATAATAATAATAATAATAATAATAATAATAATAATAATAATAATAGTCTTACTCATTGAAACTAATATAACACATTTCATTTAGATAGAGTTTAGAAGTTACTCATTCAACGTTGAACTAAAGACATACACTAAGAAGAGTAATATTTGCCATTTTTAGAATTGCTCATGGTCAAAGGCATTACCTTGGGAGTATAAAGACTAAAATAAAATATTCCATTTTAACCCTTAAATAATATTGAGGATGAGGTGGTAATGGTACAACAACCTCGGTGAATATTTTAATCATAAAATAGCCAAACAAAATGTTATTGTTCACATAATCCATGAAGTGTTCATTGGAACCTTCCTACAATCTGACCTTAGTGTCAAGATTTTATTATTTAAGGTTGATGTTGATTATCATTTAAATTTAATTCAAATTAAATAATGAAACTAAGATAACTTGATTCAACATTGAGAATAATTATAGTTGCTAAATACCCTGCCAAGTGAGTACCTTATCAACTTTAGCTACTAACATAAAATGCTCTTCAATATAAGTGTAGTATAATATAGTTGTTAATAATTCATCAATATATGTCACTATGATAATAAAATGATATTAATGATATATAATGGAGTTTCCTTAATTAATAAATTTCAACTAATCTCAACACCTACAAGGGTCTATCTCATGGCCATATAGGAAACAAAAATGTAAGATTACCAAAAAAGAAATTTGATCATAGACTAGAGAGAGTTAAATCCACAAACAATAAATGATGTAAGTACTAATAAATCACCTCTCATTCTCTTAGATTGGAACAAAGTATGCATTAATTTTTGCATAGTCCACTATCTAAGTAAGTCTTAGAGTGTATTAAGATTCATTCATAAGTTTATCTTTCAAATACAATTACTCATGTAAAAATAATTAAGAATAACATAAATAGATCATATTTCATAGCATAAAAACCCATTCATTCATTATGGTTATTCTTAAATTATTCATAGTCCTCCCATAGATTAGGTCAAGCTAACACATAGTAATGACAAGATGACATACACTAAAAGTGATTTTACAGTTATGCCAATTTGTAATGCTATAAGCATAAGGTAGATGATACTCGAGGCATACTAAAATATTACATAAAGTACCTTATCTAAACACCAAGAAATTTAAATACTCCATCTATTATTTCCTAAGCTATATGGTAGCAAGATAATTAAAGTTAAGACACTCAAATAACATAATAAATGTCAATATATTATTGGGTTTTCATATTTCCATATTTAACTACTTCAGGTTAAGGAAACAAACCTTAAGAATCTGATATATCAATATAACATTCTAAAACATTGAATACACATAACTTTTATAGCTTTATATTAACCATAACAAGTTCCTCATTGTTCTAACTAATTTAAATAAATCACATACAACTATGTAAAGAATATACAATATTGCCAAGGTAGATCCAAGCCATTATACCACCTAACAATGTAGATGGTAGTAAGATAAACATGATAATAAATCAAAATTATTCATATAAGGAGGTACCAAATATTCCAAATCAAACATAATAAAGTGATCAAGGACACATAGGTATTGAATGTAATATACTCTTCTCAATACATGTTACAGTGATGTTGTGCCTATGCTCATCCAAAACATGAATGCCACTATTTATCAATACATTCAAGTGTTAACACAATCTATAATGAACTCAAAAACTTCAAGCATATTGTATCCATAATAAGGATATATCAATGCCAATAAGTTATTCATAATTTTATTAATCCAAGCATTGAAACACCATACAAACACCAATATTTTCTTGGTAAAGAATTTGTATCCTTATTATCAAACTCTCTTGGATAAATACCAAATAATATAGACTACAGTCAAGTACAAGGGTATAAAGGATTCCTTTAATTAAGAAGAGTATCCTAAGATATTTATAAAATAGACAGATTGGGAAAATTAAAGGTGGTGTTTTACAACAATGCTTAAATCCATAGGCTAAAAAATATTACTTTAACCATTATACAAAGTAAGTATCAAAACTTAATCAAACTAAAACCCATTTAATTCAAAATAAATATCCTTGAACTAACAAAATAAACCTTTCCATAACTAGAGTTCCTTAATTTTAAAAAGAATGAATCAATGAAGGCTACTAGTTATTTTCCATTAAACCAAAAAACCACTTATCTAAGAGAATTTAGGCTCAAATATATATACTCTATTAACCATACCAAACTTCATGTCAACCTAGGATTAGTCTAATGATTCTAACCACAAATATTACTTGTTAAATCTTAAAATATAATAACAAATAGATGAAAACAAAATATACCCAATCATCATTAAGACATGATCATCAAATAGGCACAAAATTATTTACAAATCAAGATGAGTTTCATAGAAGACCCCAAATATAAATAATCAAATAGAATAAAAAATAATCAAAGACTCAATTCATCTTTTGGAGTTACTATAAAGTATATATATTTTTTATCAATATGGTTTTATCTTTACCATGTCTAAAACATGATTCCTCAAACCCTTATAGCACACAAAATGAGTAAAAATAAATTACTTGCATATCTAATCAAGAATTCATCATGATCACTCTAAATAAATACTAGTTGTGATAAAATATGAGTTTATAGATATGATTTAGGATTTTAACTCAAAGGGGGAGGTTAGTATAGAGTTAGTCTCAAAAAAAAATGAAAGATGAACTCACTAACAATCTAACATCATTTAGGCCTGATCATGGGGGGAGCATAATTAATAAACCAAATGAGATCTCAAAAAAACATGGAAGGAAATGAAAAATATAAACATAAAACATAAATTCCTTACCAAATCCTTGATAGCTCCAAATGGTAATTTGGTTGGCTTTCTCAATTTATACATAAGAAGTATTAATCAATGACATGTGGCTAACATCATATCCTCTTTACACTATTTTTGAATGCTTGGATTAATTAATTTGGCTTGGATCAATTTTGGAAGGATTTTGGCATCAAAACTTTGTTATTTGCTTTATGAACAAATTATTGCATAATAACACTACTTTGATTGATCTCTCTAAATTAAGAGCTCTAGGATTTATTTTATAGGCTTTCAAATCCCTTATAATGGGTTAAATCTGACCATGGATGAGTTGATTAACATTGATTGAGTTTGGCATATTCCTATCAACACCATTAAAACTGTTGTTTTAGGAGTTAGATTAATAAGAGGTGCATTTGACAAGGCCATATTAGTGAAGTTATGTCCTAAATTGAGATATGTCTCATATGATTGATGAATTTGATCAAAGTGGTTGTATTTGGGACCTCTTTGTGGGATAATCACATGGGGGTTTTGATAAGGTATTGGTACAATGGCATTATGATTAATAGAAGAGAACTATTCATGAATCTAATTGTAAAACATGTTGGAAGTCCCTCTTTCTAGATTTTATATAACTTAAATATATAGTTCTATTGGGATCATAAATTGAAAATTTTATGATGTGATAAGGTTATTATTGAGTACTGTCTACAACTAATGGTATGCTAGATAATTATTGCACCATTATCTCTTGATCTTTCTCTATTTATGGAAGTGTACCAACCAAATATTTGGCCAAAAGATCTTGACTTTGTCCCCCTAGTTGAATGTCTTGGGGTGGATAAGAATATATTTCCTAAATGGGATTGTCTTTAATAGGTTTTTCTACAAATTCCCCTTGTGTGAAAGGATTTCCATATCCTAAATTATACATAGTTTCACTACATGTATAGTGAACCATGTTTAAATTAAATGACAAATATTTCATAATAAGAGAAGGGATTAGAATTATATAAACTCTAGAAAATATATGCCTTTTGGAAATACAAAGGGTTTAAATGTGATCTATCTTGGTCGAAGGTGGAACTAAATATCCCAAAAAGTTTATGCAAAGTCCTGATAAAAATAGTATAACATCAAATGATGAATGCTAAGTGTCTGATACATGAAAATGTCAAGTAAGATAACCTAAAATAAAAATTACAAACTCTAATGTTGAAACATGTTCCATGTAGGTTTTAAACTAAGAAAGGTAAATGTTGATAGGTATTTTGTCCAAACACGGAGTTAAAATCTAGGCTAAAATAGGATATGTGAGGACTATTGGCCAAATAAAATCAAAATATTGACTTCAAAAGGATGATTGATTAATCTAACAAATTTGAAATAGTTTGGTACAGAAAAATCACATGTTTCTAGGTATAAAAAGTGATCTGAATGGTATAAGATATGAAACAAAATATTTTTGATGATAGACTAATTTGATGAAATAAAAGGCACAAACAAATAAAGTTTCCAAATTTGAGTAATGAATTAACCCAAGTTACAAATCTCAAAAGAGAAATATATGGGTATCGACCCCATGAATTGAGGCCTAAATGAAAATTAACCAATGTTTGAACTTTAAATTGAAAAGGCTAATCAAAGACTCAACTAAGGTAAACTAGGATATGATGACAAATAATGTAGAAAAGATTGAACAATGTGAATTCATTAAGATCCAACGAGGCTTAAATGATTGGTTGCAACAATGATAGTTTGGATGCAAGAAAAGACAAATATTTGGAAATAAATTGGGTAGCATAATGACATTAGAACTCTTAAAGTATGATGTGATAAATGGTTTATGTTTCAAGACTTTAAAGGCACAATATTTTGAAATGATTTGGGTAGTGTAACGGTGCCCTCCTCAATCAATTTCTACTCCTAATGTTTTGACACAAAAAGGAAATGTTTGCTAAGTTAAATCAAAGTGTCATACAGATGATGTAACACCTCCTCAAATAGTGGAGTGATGTGGGCTCATGACTATACAAATGGTTTGAACAATACAAGTTTTAGTCTAACACACTAAGCAAAAATGACCAAAATACAAAGGTATGGAAATATGGGGTTGACTAAACTAATTATTTTTTAAATTCTATAGATGGATCAAATATACAAAATTTTCACATCCAATGTGCTAAAATAAGCTCACATTATTTAAGTCCATGGAACTTATCTTATTGTAAAAAGGTTTTGCCCTTTTTATAACCACTACATTCGATGTTCACTTAGTGTATTATGATGTCTAATGTGCTCATACATCTCAAGATTAGCCTCAGTGCTAGGAGAAGGTTTAAAAACTCAAACCTATGATCCTAGTGGGGTGATCCTAATTTATATACCCCCCATGGAGAGGGGTTGAATATGATTCCAAGAGATGAAACTCTGAGTCTAAGCTTCCCTAAAGAACTCGTGGGAGGTAGTGATGTCCCCCTCATAAGCCAAGATGTAATGAAAGTAAATGACCAAGTAAAAGAGATTTAAAGGTTGTTTTTAAATCACCCAAATCATGTGGGTCTTTGGGAGAGCCTTAAAAAATTATCTTTTACACCTTTGGAATAAGGTACTTTGTAATGAAGTTGGTACTTTTGATCCTAAAAGTTCCCTAAAGGGGATGGATGGGAGAGCATACACACACAACTCCCTACTTTCTCAAATAAATCTAATATAGGTAAACAATGATAAAAAATTTGAAAAAAAACTTGTATTTTATTTAATTTTAAAGCACTAGATGAAATTTGTGGTGATGTTCTTTATCCCCTTGGATTTAAGTTGTGAACTTTGAAAGAACAATCAAAACATTTAACACAAACATGCAAAAATTTATTTGTAAACTCAAAGTGAAATGCCTAATTATTTTTAAAACATCCCAAAAGAAGTGTGAAATAACTAGTTAATATTATTTTTAGTATTTTTTAAATGGGCCCTACAAGAAAAAGGTTATCACTTTGTTTAGCCTTGAAGCTTATTTATCAAATGAGACAAGAAACTTTGAATGGCAAAATCTATCGACCTAAAGGAAAAACCTAAAGAATAAAAACATGTTAGGTTAGAAAAAAGTTGGAATCTCAACAAAAATATAAAAAAAAAATCAAAAAAAATCAAACTTATGAAACATGCAAACAATAAGTTAGAAGGTTAAAACAAATAAAACTGGACACATAAAGCATAAAAACCTATAGTTAGTATTTTAACCATAACTTTTAAAATATAAATTATTTTGTCACTAAATTTTTATAAGTTGTTAATAACTCCAAGGTGCACTTTTATAAAAAAAATTATGTCAAAACAATAAAAAAAATAATTATTATCTCTATACTAACCATTTTTACTAGAAAATTAGAAAATAAAAAGTGTCAGTCACTAAAAAAGTCATAAATTATAAAATAAAAATTAGATTAAATGAAAATTTTATGGAATTAGTATGAAACTATTAATAAAAATATATAAAAAATTCTTTAAAAAAAAATTAACAGATTAGAAATAAGATCTATTTTAACATCTATCTGTGTTCAAATATGTGGGGTGTGTAATCATGTCCCACAGAGCATGCCATCTATGATCTAGGATTTTAACTCAAAAGAGGAGGTTAGTATAGAGTTAGTCTAAAAAAAATGAAATATTAACTCACTAACAATATAAAATCCTTTATGCATGATCATTGGGGGAGAATAATTAATAAACCAAATGAGAACTCAATAAAACATGGAAGGAAATGAAAAATATAAATATAAAAACACAAATTCCTTACCAAATCCTTGATAGCTCCAAATGGTAGTTTGGTTGGATTGCTCATTTTATGAATAATAATTATTAATAAATTACATATGGATAAAATCATCTCCTCTTTACACTATTTTTGAATTCTTGGCTTGATTGATATGGCTTGGCTCAATTTTGGAAGGATTTTGGGATTAAAACTTTGTTATTTGCTTTATGACCGAATTCCTACATAATAACACTACTTTGATTGAGATCTCTAAATTAATATCTATATGATTGATTTATAGGCTTTAAAATACCTTGGAATAGGTTAAATATGACCATGGTCAAGCTTATTAACCTTGGTCGAGTTTGGCATATTCCTAGGATATTCTTTTAGATATTTTCCAAAAGTGACAACTCACAAAGGTAATGAGTGTGTTCTAGGACGTCCTTTGCTTTTTGAATATCCTTTATTGATAATTAAATTAATGACTCATGGGTGAAATAAATTATGATTTTAAATTTATTTAACTTTCTAATTGATTTTGATTAGGATGTGCAAGTTAGTTAATTCTTTTTAGGCATTTGGTCATTTGTTTGATTTTGATTAATTCAATTTATGTATATGCCTTGATTAATTAATTTAATAAGATAAATTTATTTAATTAAAGGTTATGAATATAAATTCAAAATTAATATACATTCTTATGTTAAATTTTTGATGATTGGTAAGAATTGGTCTAATATTCTGATGCAAAGCCATTGGTGGCTAGTTTTACATGTCTATAATAATGAGTGTTTTAAAATAGGTTAGCAACCCAATGCTATATGATTTTCATACAATATTCATAATTATAATTAAACATAGATACTATTAATGAATAATTTTATATAGGATCTATTCTAAGCTAAAATGCATTCAAAATAAGATCCTGAGATGGGTTACTTTTGTACGACTAGGTCATCTAGTGAACTAAAAATTCATAGTTTTTATCGCTTGCCAATGATACCTCATATTTTCAAGAAATTAATTGATCATATAAATCCTCATACACAAATATTAATATATTATTTACATTGAAAATCCATGTTATAATATGATGTCCCATTCAACCTCTCTAATATGCATTAGAACATACAATAAAACAAGCTAACACCCAATATATTTATAGCATTTAATACAATCAAAACTAGAATGCATCAAATGATTTTTAAAAATAAAGGATATTAACTCATTAATTCATCCTTGTAATGGTATAATCATCTAGGGTTTGATATTAGGTACATGATATAATATTTTCACAATTTCATAATCGATTATAGCTAATACTAAAATCTTATTGAATATATCAAAGAAATATTAAAACCCATAAATAATTTACAACTAAATATATAATAAGAATAATGTATTATTATAGGAAATTATATGTAAAAATGGAATTTACTCAACCTAAATTTTTATGAAAACAAGTATACATCCATATATGTATGCATATTTTTACACACACATACAAATGTATACTACAAAGCGAGAATACAAGGAGCCATACAATTTTGAATGATTCTAAACTCAAGGAATAATGACATATGGTTTAATATATAATAATTTAATATAAATATACTCCCTTTAAGACATTCCCTTTGCCTTCTCTTTCCATAGCCATTTCATGTTGGGAGCTTGCTTTAAAAACCTTCTTTATAATATTAGGTGTGTAATGAAAAAGTAGTGAGTCTTAATGGCTATAAAAAATTCAAAATATGTATAATTTAATTGAATTAACATTAAATCCATTTACTTCCTTCATGCCCTAAGTTTCATTGTAATCAAATACTTTTCATAAGAACCCTATGCATCTTTGTGGTGTACCATTGGAGCAAAAAATCTCTACCTAACAAAACTCAACATGATAACTACCTAATAATTCATTGCCTTAACCTAATATGGGTAATTACCATGTATGCTAAAATATCAATCCATGTTAACTTGAACATGACTAAGTCTATGATCTTCAAAAATTAATCATCAAACGTTTACATTTACCATAATATAATTATTTCACAACCCTAAGTCAAGGTCCTTCAAAGATATTTAAAAGTTATAATTGATTTCATGATTATCAACTTGACCTAAACCTAAGTCTAAGGTATTTTTCCAACTTTCCTCAAATATTCTTCAAAAAACCTTGTCAAACATTTACCAAACCTCTTACAATGCTTCAATCGAGATAAAAAGGTTATTAATAATAAAAAATTGTAACAAAGCCCATCTACGACAAAAATCATAAATTTAATATCACTCAGATAAAACATAGATCAAATAAATAATTGAGAGGATTTAAATAAATAATATATAACATGAAAAATTGGATTCAAGCTAGTGACAACCACTAAAAATTCAAATCCATGCATCTCATGAGGAAAATTAAATATTGTCTTTTTAATTCTACTTAATCATATTTTGAATTTGCACAAAAAATCAGAGCTTTAAGGGTTTTTCATTAATCATTAGCGATTTGTTCACATCCACTTACGAACATTTAATTATTTTAATTAAAACATGAGAATTAAAATGTATATATTATTTTCCAAAGAAACACTTATTTCCAAGTTTACAATCCATTTCATCACACATTCATAAGCAATGTTCAATTGTGAAACTTTCTAAAGAAACTCTCATTAATGCATGCAACAACCCATGCTAACCAGTTATAGACAATATTTAACTTTTATTCTATGGGTAATATGATATTTTAATGCCAAATTTGTAATAAAGCCAACTTGAGGTTGTAAAATATTCAAAATAGTTTCTAACTCAACCCAATTTGGTTTCAACCATGCATTTTGCTTAGATGGAGCACATATCAATAGTCACTCTTCTTCACATAGCCAAATTCATGGGAGATACTTTTGTTTCCTTATTCATTTTATTGGATCCTTCATCATATTTAGTAATCATCTACATTAATAACTTCATTGATCTTTATGATATTTCATTTTACATGGTTACCTCATCAAGCCTGATTGTTGAGACCATAATTTGAGCTTAAGACTTATTCTCTTTTACCACATCACCTAAGTTGATATTTATGGGGGTATTTGGTGTGTTTCATGTTCACTTCATATAAATTACATGTTAGGTGATGTGTCACCAAAGTGTGACTTATTATGTGCATAATATTATCTGACTTGGGCATATAGTGCTAACTCTCCAACTTTTTTCAGCAACAATGGCTACTCCATTTCTAGCCTTATGAAGAAAATGGGTCTTTGATATGCTATTAATATTACTTTTGATACATAAGGTTTGTGTATTATTACATATAGTGCATTGATGTCTCAAATATATACATGTAATCAAATGGTCAAAATTTAAGGCATATAATATGAGTACCCTCTATAATGAGTGGTAACTCATTCTCCCCCATAACCACCATAATTATTTATGGCACCTATTTAAGATAACATTACCAAGGTTTTTTAGTGAACCTATTCAAAAGCATAGTGCAGAGTCAATTAATTTATACAAAATCTTCCTATATAGTTAGTATAGAGGAAAGTGATACACCCTTCTAGACAACATGTTTCTCATTAAATACTTACTCAAGATTCAAATAAATATAAATATTCTACAATACATCCTATGATGATACCTCAAATAGTTCAACATGTTCCATAGAGAACTAAGGCAATGAGACTTTGTCCTACTATACATTAGACTCTACCAAGTCCTACACCTTTTTGAGTTACACATCTTATAAAATATTCCATGAATAATGATCAAGATAGTTACACTATATCACTTGATGGATTTACATATTCAGATTCATCTACAAGTAGCACTATTCATCCATGGAAAGTCACCTACTACCTCTATGATATTGGCATGCATTATGGTCCTCCCATTGATGGTATCATAGGCTAGTTTTATTTTTAAAATACTAAAATATAAAAATAAAAACATTAAAATAATCCAAAAATAAAAAAAATAATAAAAAATTAGGACATGATCATGACATGAGTTATTATTTTAATTATTGACATATATTATTTATCACATACATTGATAGATAACATATTAGTTTTCTACACACACATGTATTTCATGAGGTATATGAGTGTGATGTAGGACATACATATTTGCATGGATTCTTAAATGTTGTATTCCCTTCTACCTAATGTCCATGCCTATGTTGGGAACATCTAAAAGTGATTATATAGTTATGCCAATTTGTAATGTTATAGGCATAAGGTAGATGATACTCGAGGTATACTACAATAGTACATAGAGTACCTTATCTAAACACCAATCAATTTAACTACTCCATCTATTATTTCCCAAGCTATATGGTAGCAAGATCATTAAAGTTAAGACACTCAAAAAACATAATAAATGTCAATATATTACTAGGTTTTCATATTTCCATATTGAACTAATTTACATTAAGGAAATAAACCTTAAGAATATGATATATCAATATAACATTCTAAAACATTGAATACACATAGATGTTATATCTTTATATTCACCATAACAAATTCCTCATTGCTCTAACCAATTTAAATAAATCAAATACAACTATGTAAAGAAGATAAAGTACTACCAAGGTAGATCCAAGCCATTATACCACCTAACAATGTAGATGACAGTTAGATAACCATGATATTAAATCAAATTTATTCATACAAAGAGGTACCAAATCTTCCAAATCAAACATAATCAAGTAATCAAGGACACATAGGTATTGAATGTAATATACTCTTCTCAATACATGTTATAGCTATGTTGTGCCTATGCTCATCCAAAACATGAATGCCACTATTTATCAATACATTCAAGTGTTAACACAATCTATAATGAACTCAAAAACTTCAAGCATATTGTATCCATAATAAGGATATATCAATGCCAATAATTTATTCATAATTTTATTAATCCAAGCATTGAAACACTATACAAACACCAATATTTTCTTGGTAAAGAATTTGTATCCTTATTATCAAACTCTCTTGGATAAATACCAAATAATATAGACTACATTCAAGTACAAGGGTATAAAGGATTCCTTTAATTAAGAAGAGTATCCTAAGATATTTATAAAATAGACAGATTGGGAAAATTAAAGGTGGTGTTTTACAACAATGCCTAAATCCATAGGATAAACAAATATTACTTTAACCATTATACAAAGTAAGGATCAAAAGGAAATCAAAATAAAATCCATTTAATTCAAAATAAGTATCCTTGAACTAACAAAATAAACCTTTCCACAACTAGATTTTCCTGCATTTTAAAAAGAATGAATCAATGAAGTAGTTATTTTTCATTAAACCAAAAACCCACTTATCTAAGAGTATTTAGGCTAAAATATATATGCTCTATGAACCATACCAAACTTCATGTCAACCTAGGATTAGTCTAATGATTCTAACCACATGAATATTATTTGTTAAATCTTAAAATATAATAAAAGATAGATGAAAATAAAATATACCCAATCATCATTAAGATATAATCATCAAATAAGCACAAAATTGTTTAAAAATTAGGATGGGTTTCATAGAAGACCCTGAATCTAAATAATCAAATAGAACAAAAAATAATTAAAGATTCAATTCATCTTTTGGAATTACTATAAAGTATATATTTTTTATCAATATGGTTTTATCTTTACCATGTCTGAAACATGATTTAATTAAACATCATCAAACCCTTATATCACACAAAATGAGTAAAAATAAATTACTTGCATACATAATCAAGACTTCATCGTGATCACTCTAAATAAATACTAGTTGTGATAAAATATGAGTTTATATCTATGATTTAGGATTTTAACTCAAAGGGGGAGGTTAGTATAGAGTTGGTCTCAAAAAAAATGAAATATGAACTCACTAACCATCTAACATCCTTTAGGCCTGATCATGGGGGGGGGAACATAATGAATAAACCAAATGAGATCTCAACAAAACATAGAAGGAAATGAGAAATATAAACATAAAGCATAAATTCCTTACCAAATCCTTGATAGTGGCAAATGGTAATTCGGTTGGCTTGCTTAGTTTATGCATAAGAAGGCTTCATCAATGACATGTGGCTAACATCATCTCCTCTTTACACTACTATTGAATGCTTGGCTTGATTGAAATGGCTTGGCTCAATTTTGGAAGGATTTTGGCATTACAACTTTGTTATTTGCTTTATGACTAAATTCCTGCATAATAACTCTACTTTGATTGATCTATCTGAATTAAGAGCTCTAGGATTTATTTTATAGGCTTTCAAATCCATTATAATGGGTTAAATATGACCATGGAAGAGTTGATTAACCTTGGTTGAGTTTGGCATATTCTTAGGATATTCTTTTAGATATTTTTAAAAAGTGACAACTCACAAAGGTAATAACTGTGTTCTAGGATGTTATTTGATTTTTGAATATCCTTTATTTATAATTCAATTAATGACTCATGTGTGAACTCAATTAGGATTTGACATTTATTTAACTTTCTAATTGATTTTGATTAGGATGTGCAAGTCAATTAATTCCTTTTAGGTATTTGGTCATTTGTTTGAATTTGATTAATTCAATGTGTGTATTTACCTCGTTTAATTGATTTAATAGGAAAATTTCATTTAATGAAAGTTTATGAAGCCAAATTTGAGACTAATAAAAATTCTTAGGTTAAATTTTTGATTATTGCTAAGAATTGGTTTAATAGTTTGATGCAAAGCCATTGGTGGATAGTTTTACATGTCTATAGTTTGCCCCTATTTGGGAATATGTTGTAATTTGTAAGCATATTAACATCTTTTCAAAGAATAAAATGGTTCTTTATGATTATGATTGCAATGGTAATGATTGAACTATAGCTACCCCTTAGAGGGAGAGGTTGGCAAGCGGGTCAACAAATAGTCCCTCAAAAGAAAGAAGTGAAATGAGGGGACCAAAAAATAAATATGATGGGGTGATAACATAATGAGTCACCCAAAATTGGGAAAAATCATTGAGAAATGAAAGTGGGATGGTGTACGATGGTTTTCCTAAAGGTGGTTATAAGCATTATAACCTGGTAAGGGTAACATGGTATGATAACACAATGGTTTTTACTAGCAAGTGATATAATCATTGAGAAGATGGAGTTGCCCTAGTTAGGATAGAAAAACAAGAAAAGAAATTGGTGATAACATAATGATTTTCCTGGGCAAGTGATATAATCATTGAAAATGCATGTGGGATGGTGTATAATTCTAATGTAGTATAGCCCAATTATGAAAAACATGATTGATGGTTGATGAGTGATAACATGTTACAAAGGATAAAGATAAATTGGGAAAACCTATTAGTAGGGATATGCTTATCTAAACTAACAAAGGTTGAAATTATTTCATTTCTTAATTAGTATATTTGGGATATGATTGGGATTGGATTGGTATTTGTGTTGATGTCAGTGTCGAGGAGATGGTGATGTTATATTGATGCTATATACCTATCAAAGCTAATTTTTTTTGAAATATTTGATGGTAGGCCTTGTGATAGAACACCATGGGGGCTTGGCCGAAATATGGATAAGGATTGACTCCTGATATTTGATACTCAATGAAAAATAATTACATTGATGATAAAAACCATGATGATAATGTAGACATTTTAATATGGATAGATTCAATAATAATGTGAAAGGAATCACCCAATGAACACACATAGACTGAATCAATGCCATAATGATGAAAGTAAATAAATAGGTACACAAACAAATAAACAAAATAGACAAACAAAGAAACAAACAAGTGTTAGTCCCTATGTTAGTATAATCAACATGATGAAAATTACCCCTAGAAACTAGGTGACAACTAAAAAATAAACAAGATGGAGAAATAGAATAAAAAGAAGGGGGTGGCCAAGTTATCTCCATATGTGCTAGGCAAATGGATGATACCTACATAGTTATATAGATAAGATAATCCAACAAAAACTCAGGCCAAATGTAATTCTCCCAAGAAATGGGAAAAAAATGATGATTGATAGAAAACATGATGGATGTGATAGAAGAATAGGGATGAACTCATAAAATAGTGATAGCATAGGATAAAAGGCCAAAAAGGATTGGGAAGCTAAGGAATGAGTGATTTGTTTGTGACTAGTGAGGATTCCCATAATCCTTAAGGCAAATAAGTGGTCAATGTTTTTATTTTTTCTAAACAATTTTTTTTTTTTTTTTTGTAATTTTCAAGCATCTCAACTCAATCGAGAATGATGAGACACTAAAATGGTCCAAGCTCATAAAATAGTGAAAGCATTATAACTTGAAATGATGCTCATAAAATGATGAGAGCATGGTTGAAGGTAGATTGAGCTAACCTTAACATGAATCAAATGTGACCCACATAGTCCCAAAATGGCATTAGTTCATAATATTTCACCTCAAAATAGAGGAATCCAATTAGTGTAGTAGCTAATTCAAACAAAATAGTCATAGTTGGTATGATGGCATAGTATGGCACATGAATATCTAGGTGATATGGCAAGGCATAATAAATAAATGTTGCCCCTAGTCTTCCCATAAGTGGTTATAAATAGGATATAATTGATAGATCAATGATACTAATTTTCCCCAATAGGTGATATATTAGTATCAAGACCGGTGAACACTAATTTTCCCCAGTAGGCGATATAATCAGGCTCACATAAACAAAATTGATAAGAAGGGAATAAGAAACAAAGGATACAGCTACCAAAACTTCTATCATACTACATCTATCTAAAATGCTTGAAATAAATGCTAAAAATAATCTAATTGTGTATGTTAAAAATATGAAACCAATGGATGAACCAAGGTCAAATGAGCTAGGTTGATAAGACTCAAAACATGTTTGGTCTAGTAGGAATGGAATGGTTGGATGGTCTAGTTGGAATGTCAAAATGAGAGGATGGTAGAATAAATAGTTTGATAATGGTATAAAGAAGAATATTGATAATATGGTATAACTTAAAATGGTTCTTATAGATGATAGATTAAGTTACTCAAGCATAGTACCACTTGAGGTGAATAATGTTCATCAGCTCATTAAGTTCATTGTCATCTGGAGTGGTGGGCCTATATGCTCAAGTGCCATACTCTACAGTGATGATGAAAGGACCCACCCAATTGGGTTTGAACTTTCCTTTATTATTTTTTTGGTCATGTTATTCTTTTGGTTCTCTTTTAGGATAAGATCACCAAGTTCAAATGTTCTATGTTTTACACATCGATTGTATTGACCCCATAGTCAGTCCTGATAAGCCTACAGATTGTTCACAACATTCATGCACTTCTCATCAAGTAAATCTATCTCTTTTAGGAAATCTACTCAATAGTCATTATTATTGAGAATATGCATGAAAGATATGCATAATGAAGGAAACTCAACCTCAATGGGAAGTGTGGCTTTAGTGCCATAAACAAGTGATTATGGAGTGGCTCTTGTGGGTGTGTGATGATTGGTATGGTATGCCCAAAGGGTATGGAATATCTGAAGGTGCAAATTATGACTGGTATCATTGAAAATATTTTTGAGAATGTTGATAATGGTTTTGTTTAATGCTTTGGCCTAGATATTACCTTGAGGGTAATATGTCATTGAAAAGTGTTATGTGATCTTGTATTCAACACATAGATTTTCAAAATCCTTATTCTTAAATGATACTCTATTATTAGATATAATATTGAAATGGATATCATAAATATAGATGAGATGGTTAAATATGAATTTGGAAATTTGCTTTCTAGTCACATAAGTTAGGGGTATAGCTTCAACCCACTTAGTGAAATATTCAATGGCAATGAGAATGTGTTTATGGTTATATGATGAGGTGGGGTTTATCTTTCGAATGAGGTCAAGGCCTTATGTATAAAATGGCCATGGTGTTAGCATTGGTTTCAAGGTCTTGGTGGGTGCATGAATCAAATTAGCCTACCATTGACACTTGTCACATTTTTTGACATATGTAGCTACATCTACATCTATCATCAACCAATCATAACTAGTATGTAATAGATTTTGAGATAGGATTACCCCACTAGTATGGGATCCACATATTCCTTTGTGAACTTCTCATAATGCTAGTATATATTCAATCAAAGGTAAATAATGAAGTAGAGTTCCATCAAAACTATGGTGGTATAGGGTTGGTCTGAGTAGGGTGTAACATTAGGAATTATGGATGAAATATATTTTTTATTTATAAGATAAGTATGATGGAAATATTTACTCATTTAAATAGGCATATAGGTTTAAGTAACAATTAGAGATGGGACCAACAATATCACATATTATTGCAACAATTGAAGGTTCATGAGCTAGTGCTGTTAGATTTTCTACAAAAGATTGATACTCATTAGCTATGTATGCATGATTAATAAATGATCCAATGGTATACATGGCACCTATTGTTTTATTTCTCACTCTTAGTATATGCTCAAATTGAATGTCAGTAATATGTTGCTTGAGAGTGTAAACCATTACCTTTTATGGAACTAACTTGTCATCTTTAGTTTGGAAGTGTTTTGTAACTTGATTGATGATTAATTGAGAATCACCATTAAATATTAGATGGCATATGTCCATTTTACCACCTATAAAATCCCTATAATGAGTGCTTCATATTCAGCCATGTTATTGGTACAAGGAAAGCTAATTCTAAATGACTTGAGGATTAGATCCCCCTGAGGCATTATGAAGAAAAGGCCTACCCTTAATCCATGCATAGTGAATGATCCATCAAAATATATCTTCTAGTGATACTCCTTAACAAGTGTTTCAATGATGGTCATGATGGATTCATTAGGAAATTAGAATGTTAATGGCTTTGTGTCTTCAAGATATGCTTCAACAAGCTGATCTACAAGACTTTCCCCTTGATTACTTTTTGGCTTACATACTCTATCTCAAAATCACTGAGTAACATGATCCATTTGGCCATACAACCTTACAAATCTATTCTTTATAATAGATACTTAAGCAGATCTACTTTGGAAATAACCATGGTCTTATTGTTTAATATGTAGTGTTACAATTTTTGAGTTGCAAAGACCATAGTGAGATATGGGTGTATAGTTATGCTCATATGCAACCAATATATGACTTAGATAGTACACTACATGCTCTTTTCCCTTGTCATCATGTTGAGATAGAAGTGCCCCCAGAGCATTATCAATAGTTGAAAGATATAACAAGAATGGTTTCACTAGCATTAAAAGCAATAGAACTAGGGGATTTGTGAGATAGTCCTTTAGCTAATAAAAATCCTTTTGAAAGTCATTATCCCAATAAAATATGACACCTTTATTTAGTAGGTGTGTAATGGATGGAACTTGTTTTCCAATTGATATATGAAGCATTAGATGGATTGGATCTTGCCCTACAAACTATGGAGTTGCTTCAGATTGGTTAGTGGTGGCATCTCTGTTATGACTCTTACTTTAGCTAGATCAACTTCAATGCCCTTATAAGACACAATGAAACCCAATAATTTTCCTGATGTAACTCTAAACACAAACTTCTTGGGGTTGAGCCTGACTTTATATTCTTGTAGTCTCTCAAATATCCTCCTTAACACTGTTGGATGGTCGGCCCTGGTTTTGGATTTGCTTAGTATGTCATCAACATAGTCTTTTACAATGTCATGCATCATATCATGAAATACGACTATCATAAATCTTTGATAAGTGGCCCCTACATTCTTAAGGCCAAATAACATGAACTGATAATAGAATGTTCCCCAAAAAGTGGTGAATTCTATTTTGTGTTGGTCTTTTGGTGATATTCTAATTTTATTGTATCCTAAGAAGCCATCCATTAGTGAAAGCATCTCATAACCTATTATGGAGTCAACTATCATGTCAATGTTAAGCAGTAGAAATTCATCCTTAGGGAATGTTTTGTTAATGTCATAGATATTGGTATAAATTATAATTCCCTCTAGTTTAGTGTTGATGGGTACTATGTTGGAAATATATTCAAATTAGTCAATTGGTCTAATACATCTTGCTTCTAAAAGTTTCTCCAACTCTTTCTTCACTAATACAACATTGCGAGGATGCATATTACATAGCTTTGTTTTATTGGTTTGGCATTAGGATTGACCATAAGGTGGTATAAAACCAAGGTAGGGTCTAAACCTAGTATATCAAAATATGCCCATGTAAATATATCTACAAATTCCCTCAAAAGGGTTGTAAGGACTTCATGCTCCATCTCAGTAAGGGATGCGCCCAACTTGATCCACTTTGGGTTATTTGGGGACTTGATGTCAACCTCTATTGTATATTTGACTAGAAGAGTCAAGCCATCATCAAGGATAGTTGGTAATGATTTGAATTGATTGGAAACATTAGAGTCTTTTGTTAGGATTGGTTCTTTGACAAGCTCTCTAAGACATGATGAATTAGAATATCCTAGTGGAAGATCAGGCTATGTGACAAAGACCTGATGCTCTTCAGTACTAAATTTATACATGTAAACAAGTTCATCATTGGTGGTCTCCTAGTCTATACATGAAGAAGGTTGAACACCCCCATCTAGTGGTGCCTAAAATAGGTTTTCACCAGTAGACTAGCCTTTATCTTTACTATTTCCCTAGTCAAAAAGTACTTCAAAGAGGTTTTAAATTTAAGACCTCAATGTTTTATTTATTTGATTTTATCTAAGGGTGTTCAGTTGTTCTCCAAAATAGGATTTAGGATATAATTTGATTGGAAATCTTGATTTATGATCTCCCAATGAAACGTTGTCCCTAGGGCCTAAAAAATCATAAAATGCTTCATCATTTTAAAACTCATCAATTAGTATGTGTGCCTCTGTTGATCCCTATCTATTAGTTAGGGATAATATAATGGTATAGGATTGTTATGAATGATTGGGTAAAGGATGCAAATGGCATGATTATCAAATAGGTTGGTCTTAGCTAAGTAATTAAATAATCTATGTTCAAACTCTACTTCACTTTCAGCATCCTCATCACTAGTAAATGGTGATGGAACATACTAAGGTATATGGGGTCACCCCTTAGTGGTTTAAATCCAAGTCCATAGGGTCCTTCATATTTGGTCATGGAAATTGGCTCAAGTGTGCCTCATTGATTTGGTCTTAGGCTTCTTCTTTCATAATCTCAATTCTTCATGATCCTATTGGTAATAGGATACTTGGGGTTCTTGTAATAATAGGCCAAATTATCATTATACAATCATGACTCATCTCATTCGAGATATGACCTACAACTAAGTTATTATCATGTGTAATGGCATGATAGGTTTGTTAGTTTTGGCCATTGTTTTGGCCTTGGTTCTATCCATTATTTTGGCTTTGTTGGTTCTACTATTGATTTTATTGATTTGGTATTTATTGTTGATGTTGTTTTTATTACACTATATGATTGTTATGTTGAGAAAATGGGTTTTGATTGGATGTGGAATCTCCATTATCTAATGTGATCTCACCATTCTCTAACATATTTTGAATGACATGTCTAATTTTCACACATTGTTACAAATTATGGCCTTTAACCCTATGAAACTTGCATAATTATTTTGGCTTGTACCAATCTAGCATGTATATACCCTCATGATATTACTATTTTAGAAAAAGGTATCTAATTAAGTTAGCTATTGTGAGCTTTTGAAAGAATACTTTGATGGGTTCTCCAAGGTCGGTAAAAGGATGATGAATAAGTGGGATTCTCTTTAGAGGAGGTGGGTTTTGTAAAGTCAAAGGTTATTGTAGTTGTATTTTTTGTGCTAACATAGGTTGTGTTTATTTTGTATGTTGTGGCTATTGAAGAGGTTGTTGGGTAGGAATAAGATGGAAAGGTTGTGCTAGCTAAAAAGATAGTGTCTACACTATTTGGACATGGCATGGCTCTATTACTCCATTCCTGACAACATTCTTATTATGGTAAAATCTTTTTGGCCTATCATTATTATTGACTTGTGCCGATTGTGATCCTTGTAGTTGGTTTGGATTTTGGTTTTGATTATTGGTTTGGTTTTGGTTTTAGCCATTATTTTGATTGGTTAAGTTTAGTTTTATGATCCCTTTGTTAATAATGGCTTTTTTGATCACTAAACCTTTGTTGATGATCTCTTTGAATGTGTGTGTACATTACAGCTCAAGATAGTAGGATATTTCATTATGTATATTTTTGGTAAACAGAACTAATTGTCTAGTAGATTGTGGGTAAATCAGATCATAAGGGCTCTCCATCACTACATATAACTTATGAATCTTTCACTTGGTTTTTACTTTGCTTGCATTAAGTTGACCAATGAAATCTCATGCTCAAGATTGTATGAGAAGCATTACAAAAACTTATTTGATAGATCATTGAATTCATAAATTTAGTTATTTGGTAGTTTTAGAAACCATTCCAACACCTATCTAGCTAAACTCCTTCGAAACAATAACAACAAATAGATGTCACTATATTCTACTAGCTGACATGCAACAAAAAACTCTATTAGATGTGATTTAGGGTCACATTTCCCCTTATATTTGTCAAATATGGGTATCTCATATCCTGGAGGTAATGGAATCTATAATTACTCCATGTTAAAAGGATATGAACACACATCATCCAATTTGAAATTTTTAACCTATTTCCCAAATTGGATGGCAACAATTGCATCCTTCATTTGTTGTAATTCTTGCTTAAGGAAACTTGTTGGAATATTAGCCTAGATGGATGGTTGGGCATTCACAAGTGGATGAATTGGACTAGGATATGATGGAGGAATTTACGAGGGTAGGTTGGATTGGCTAGGAAATGGTCTAGGTATGTGTATGCATGGATTAGGGTACAATTGTTGAAATTGTAACTATGGTAGTGTGACATTCTAGTTGGGGTTAGATATGTACTATTCATTTTGTGGATATTGAGGCTATGATGGAGGTATATAACCTTAATATTCCTATTGTGGTTGAATAGGGACTTGTTATCGACTATTAGAACCTTGTTTTTATATGGGAACTTGTGAGTCAAGACCCTATCTATAAACCTATGGTACATTCTGCACAAAAGGCAATTACTACCTAGAAGGTAATTAAGGAACATTGGAACCTCTTTGTTACATGAATACTTATTAAAAAGTGGACACATGTTGGAGATTTGATACCTATCATAAACCAATATGAATATGTTGTTGACTAGACATCATTTGATTTTCGATTGGTATATTGGCCTATGAGGGAAGAAGTATGTTCATTGCTACTAGGGGAGGAGGAACATTGGTTACCCCATATTGATGTGGAAATGTGTTCACACTCTATTATTTTGGGATACTTATTTATGCCTACTATTACAGAATACTACTCATCACATTGTGAAGAAGAGTAGGGTTTGACATGTCTTGTTGGTCGTGTGCTTAAAGAAGCAGTTGGTTGAGGATTAGAAGTAGTTAGTTGAGGTTGGGATGTAAAATATCATACTCCCTAATTTTAAATCCACTAAAAATGATAACTAAAGGCATGTTTTGTTATTGATTGATTGTTTATGTGCCAACACCACTTTGGTTTAAATTGGACATTACTTACACATTATCCCCTATGTTTTGCTAAGTATCTTGTGTAAAATATGAAGATATTTCCTCTATAATTGGTGTATTTAACATGGTTTATACTAAAGTGTTTTGTGTAAATGGGTCTAAAACCTGATTGTCTTAACCTATCAACTCCATTAAAACTCCTATTTGAGGAGCTAGATTAATAAGAGGTGCATTTGACAAGGCCATATTATTGAAGTTATGTGCTAAATTGAGATATGTCTCATATGCTTGATGCATTTGATCAAAGTGGTTATCCTTGGGACATATTTTTGGGATAAGCACATGGGGTTTTTGATAAGGTATTGGTACAATGGAATTATGATTACTAGAAGAGAACTGTTCATGAGTTTGATTGTAAAACATGTTAGAAGGCCCTCTTTCTAGATTTTGTAGTTTGGCAAACCCTAAATATATATTTCTATTGGGATCATACATTGAAAATGTTATGATTTGATAAGGTTATTATTGATTACTTTCTACAATTGATGGTATGCTAGATAAGTATTGGGCCATTATCTCTTGATCTTTCTCTATTTATAGAAGTGTACTAACCAAATAGTTGGCCAAAAGATCTTGATTTTGTCCCCCTAGTTTAATGTCTTGGGGTGGATAAGAATATATTTCTTAAATGACATTGTATTTATTAGGGTTTTCTACAAAGTCCCCTTGTGTGAAAGGATTTCCATATCCTGAATTATACATAGTTTCACTATGTGTATAGTGAACCATGTTTAAATTAAATGAAAAATATTTCACAATAAGAGAAGGGATTATAATTCTATAAACTCTATAAAATGTATGCATTTTGGAAATACAAAGGGTTTAAATGTGATCTATCTTAGTTGAAGGTGGAACTAAATCTCCCAAAATGCTTATGTAAAGACCTGATAAAACTAGTATAACGTCAAATGATGAATGTTAAGTGTCTGATACATGAAAAGGTCAAGTAAGATGACATAAAATCAAAATTCCAAACTCTAATGTCAAAACGTGTTCCAAGTAGGTTCTAAACTAAGAAAGGGAAATGTTGATAGGTCTTTTGTCCAAACACAGAGTCAAAAGCTAGGCTCAAATAGGATATGTGAGGACTATTGTCCAAACATAATCAAAATAATGAATTACAAAGGATGATTGATTAATCTAACAAATTTGAAGTAGTTTGGTGTAGACAAAGAACATGTTTCTAGGTATAAAAAGTGATTTGATTGGTATAAGATATGAAATAAAATATGTTTGATGATATATTAATTTGATCAAATAAAAGGCACAAACAAATAAAGTTTCCAAATTTGAGTAATGAATTAACTCAAGTTACAAATCTCCAAAGAGAAATATATGGGTATCGACCCAAAAAATTGAGGCCTAAATGAAAATCAACCAATGTTTAAACTTGAAATTGAAAAGGCTAATCAAAGACTCAACTAAGGTAAACTAGGATATGATGACAAATAAGCTAGAAAATATTGAACAATGTGACTTCATTAAGATCCAATGAGGCTCAAATGATTAGTTGCAAAAATGGTAGTTTAGATGCAAGAAAAGACAACTATTTTGAAATAAATTGGGTAGCATAATGAAATTATCACTCTTAAGAGATGATGTGACAAATGGTTTATGTTTCAAGACTTTAAAGGCAACATATTTTGAAATGATTTGGGTATTGTAACAGTGCCCTCCTCAATCAAGTGCTACTCCTAATGTTTTGACACAAAAAATAAATGTTTGATAAGTTAAATCAAAGTGTCAAATGGATGTTGTAACACCTCCTCAAATAGTGGAGTGATGTGGACTCATGAGTTAACAAATGACATGGTTTGAACTATACAAGTTTTAAAATGACCAAAATACAAAGGTATGAAAATATGGGGTTGACTAAACTAATTATTTTTTGAACTCTCTAGATGGATCAATTGTACAAGATTTTCACATCCAATGTGACAAAATAAGCTCACATCATTTGAGTATATGGCACTTATCTTGTTGTAAAAAGGTTTTTCCCTTTTTATAACCACTACATTTGTTGCTCACTCAGTGTATTATGAATTCCAATGTGTTCATACATCTTGAGATTAGCCTCGGTGCTAGAATAAGGTTTATCCACTCAAACCTATGATCCTAGTGTGGTGATCCAAATTTATATACCCCATATAGAGATGGGTTGAAGATGATTCCAAGAAATGAAACCCTAAGTCCAAGCTTCCCTAAAGAACCCATGGGAGGTAATGAAGTCCCCCTCATAAGCCAAGTTGTAATGAAAGTAAATGACCAATTAAAAGATATTTAAAGGTTGTTTCTAAATCACCCAAATCATGTGGGTCTTTGGGAGAGACTTGAAAACCTCTCTTTTACACCTTTGGAATAAGACACTTTGTAATGAATTTGGTACTTTTGATCCCAAAAGTTTCGTAAAGGGGATGGATGGGAGAGCATACACACACAACTCCCTATTTTCTCAAATAAATCTAATATAGGTAAAAAATGATAAAAATTTTGAAAAAAACTTGAATTTTATTTAATTTTAAATCACTAAATGAAATTTGTGGTGATGTTCTTTATCCCCTTGGCTTTAAGTTGTGAACTTTGAAAGAAAAATCAAAACATTTAACACAAACATGCAAAAATTTATTTGTAAACTCAAAGTGAAATGCCTAATTATTTTTAAAAAATCCCAAAAGAAGTGTGAAATAACTAATTAATCTTGTTTTTAGTAATTTTTAAATGGGCCCTACAAGAAAAAAGTTAGCACTTTGTTTAGCCTTGAAGCTTATTTATCAAATGAGACAAGCAACTTTGAAGGGCAAAATCTATCGACCTGAAGGCAAAACCTAAAGAATACAAACATGTTAGGTTAGAAAAAAGTTGGAAAAAATATCAATAAAAATCTAAAAAAAACTCAAAAAAAATCAAACCTATGATAACATGCAAACAATAAGTTATAAGGTTAAAACAAATAAAACTGGACACTTAAAACATAAAAACCTATAGTTAGTATTTTAACTTTAACTTTTAAAATATAAATTATTTTGTCACTAAATTTATATAAGTTTTTAATAACTCCAAGGTGCACTTTTATGAAAAAAATTATGTCAAAAAAATAAACAAAAAAATTATTATCTCTGTACTAGCATTTTTTATCAAAAATTTAGAAAATAAAAAGTGACAGTCACTAAACAGGTCATAAATTATAAAATATAAATCAGATTATAATGAAATTTTTAGAGAATTAGTATGAAACCATTAATAAAAATATATACAAAATTCATAAAAAAATAGTTAACAAATTAAAAATAATATCTATATTAACATCTATCTTTATTCAAATATGTGGGGTGTGTAATCATGTCCCATCGAGCATGCCATCTATCATCTAGGATTTTAACTCAAAGGAGGAGGTTAGTATAGAGCTGGTCTAAAAAAATTAAATATTAACTAACTAAAAATCTAAAATCCTTTAGGAATTATAATTGGGGGAAAATAATTAATAAACCAAATGAGAACTCAATAAAACATGGAAGGAAATGAAAAATATAAATATAAAAACACAAATTCCTTACCAAATCCTTGATTGCTCCAAATGGTAGTTTGGTTGGCTTTCTTGGTTTACGCATAAGAATTATTAATAAATTAAATATGGCTAACATCATCTACTCTTTACACTATTGTTGAATTCTTGGCTTGATTGATATGGCTTGGCTCAAATTTGGAAGGATTTTGGCATTACAACTTTGTTATTTGCTTTATGACCAAATTCCTACATAATAACACTACTTTTATTGATCTCTATAAATTAAGACCTCTATGATTGATTTTATAGGCTTTCAAATCCCTTGGAATAGGTTAAATCTGACCATGGTTGATCTTATTAACCTTGGTCGAGTTTGGCATATTCCTAGGATATATTTTTAGATATTTTCCAAAAGTGACAACTCACAAAGGTAATGAGTGTGTTCTAGGATGTTCTTTGATTTTTTAATATTATTTATTGATAATTCAATTAATTACTCATGGGTGAACTCAATTATGATTTGAAATTGATTTAACTTGCTAATTGATTTTGATTAAGATGTGCAAGTTAGTTAATTCTTTTTAGGAATTTGGTCATTTGTTTGATTTTGATTAATTCAATGTGTGTATTTGCCTTTATTAAATAATTTAATAGGAAAAATTGATTTAATTCAAGGTTATTAATCCAAACTAATTATTATTTACCTTTAAAATCCATGTTCTAATATGATGTCCCATTTAACCTCTCTAATGTGCATTAGAACATACAATAAAACAAGCTAACACCCAATATTTTTATAGCATGTAATACTATTAAAACTATAATGCATCAAATAATTTTAAACAATAAATGATATTAACTCATTAATTCATCCTTGTAAGGGTATAAGCATCTAGGGATTGATTTTAGGTACATGATATAATATTTTCACAATTTCATAATCGATTATACCTAATACTACAATCTTAGTGAATATATTAAAGAAATATTAAAACCCATAAACAATTTAAAACTAAATATCCAATAAGAACAATATAGTATTATAGGAAATGATATGTAAAAGGTAATGTCCTCAACCTGAATTTTTAGGAAAACCAGTATGCATCCATACGCTTACACACACATACGAATGTATACTACAAAATGAGAATACAAGGAGCCATACAATTCTGAATGATTCTAAACTCAAAGAACAATGACATATGGTTTAACAGATAATAATTTAATATAAATATCCTCACTTTAAGGCATTCCCTTTTCCTTATCTTTCCATAGCCATTTCATGTTGGGAGCTTGCTTTAAAAACCTTATTTATAATATTAGGTGTGTAACTAACAAGTAGTGAGTCTTAATGGCTCTAAAAAATACAAAATATGTATAATGTAATTGAATTACCATTAAATCCATTTAATTCTTTCATGCCCTAAGTTTCATTGTGATCAAATACTTTCCATAAGAACACTATGCATCTTAGTGGTGTACCATTCGAGCAAAAAATATCTACCTATCAAAACTCAACATGATAACTACCTAATCATTCATTGCCTTAACCTAATATGGGTAATTACCATGTAGAATAAAATGTCAATCTATGTTAAATTGACCATGACCAAGTCTATGGTATTCAAAAATTAATCATCAAGCTTTTACATTTTCCATAATATAATCATTTTACAAGCCTAAGACAAGGTCCTTCAAAGATATTTCAAACTTCTAATTGATTTCATGATTATCAATTTGACCTAAACCTAATTCTAAGGTATTTGTCCAAATTTCCTCAAATATTATTTAAAAAACCTTGTTAAGCATTTACCAAACCTCTTACAATGCTTCAACTGAGATAAAAAAGGTTATTAATAAAAATAATTTGTAACAAAGCCCAGCCAAGACAAAAAATATAAATTTAATATCACTCAGATAAAACATAGATCAAATAAATAATTTAGAGGATTTAACAAAATAATATATAACATGAAAAATTGGATTAAAGCTAGTGAAAACCACTAAAAATTCAAATCCATGCACCTCATGAGGAAAATTAAATATTGCCTTTCTAATTATACTTAATCATCTTTTGAATTTACACAAAAAATCAGAGCTTTAAGGGTTTTTCATTAATCGTTAGTGATTTTTTCACATCCACTTACAAACACTCAATGATTTTTATTCAAACATGATAATTAAAATTTAGTTATTATTTTCCAAAGCAACACTAATTTCCTAGTTTACAATCCATTTCATCACACATTCACAAGTGATGTTCAATTGTGAAACTTTTTAAAAAAACTCTCATTAATGCATGCAATAACCCATGATAACCAGTTATAGACAAGATTTAACTTTGGTTCTATGGGTAATATGATATTTTGATTCCAAATTTGTAATCAAGCCAACTTGAGGTTGTAAAACATTCAAAATAGTTTCTAAGTCAACCCAATTTGGTTTCAACTATGCATTTTGCTTAGATGGAGCACATATCAATAGTCACTCTTCTTCACATAGCCAAATTCATGGGAGATACTTTTATTTCCTTCTTCTTTTTATTGGATCCTTCATCACATTCAGTAATCATCTACATTAATAACTTCATTGATCTCTATGATATTTCATTTTACATCATTACCTCATCAAGCCTAATTGTTGAAACCCATAATTTGAGATTAAGACTTATTATCTTTTACCACATCACCTAAGTTAATATTTAGGGTGGTATTTGGTGTGTTCCATGTTCACTTGATATGAATTACACCTTAGGTGATGTGTCACCAAAGTTTGACTTATTATGTGCATAATATTATTTAAGTGGTAGTGACTTGGGTATATAGTGCTAACTCTCCAACTTGGTTCAACAACAATGGCTACTCCATTTCTATCCTTATGAAGAAAATGGGTCTTTGATATGATATTAGGATTAATTTTTATACATAAGGTTTGTGTATTACTACATATATTACATTGATGTCTCAAATAAATACATGTAATCAAATGGTCAAAATTTAAGGCATTTAATATGAGTACCCTCTATAATGAGTGGTAACTCATTCTTCCCCATCACCACCATAACTAGTTGTGGCACCTATTCAAGAGAAAATTACCAAGATTTTTTAGTGAGACTATTCAAAAGTATAGTGTAGAGTCACTTAATTAATTTATACAAAATATTCCTATATAGTTAATATAGAGGAAAGTGATACACCCTCCTAGACAACATGTTTCTCATTAAATACTTACTCAAGATTCAAATAAATATAAATATTCTACAATGCATCCTATGATGATACCTCAAATATTTCAACATGTTCCATAGAGAATTAAGGCAATGAGACTTTGTCCTAATATACGTTAGACTCCACTAAGTCCTACACCTTATTGAGTTACACATCTTATAAAATATTCCATGAACAATGATCAAGATAGTTACACTATATCACTTGATGGCTTTACATATTCAGATTCATCTACAAGTAGCACTACTCAACCATGAAAATTCACCTACTACCTATATGATATTGGCATGCACTATGGTCCTCATATTGATGGTATCATAGGCTATTTTTCTTTTTAAAATACTAAAATATAAAAATAAAAACATTAAAATACTCCAAAAATAAAAACATTAAAATATTTTCAATAATAAAAAATTAGGACATGATCATGACATGAGTTATTATTTTAATTATTGACATATATTATTTATCAAATACATTTATAGATAACATATTAGTTTTCTATACACACATGTATTTCATGAGGTATATGAGTGTGATGTAGGATATACATATCTACATGGATTCTTAAATGTTGTCTTCCCGTCTACCTAATGTCCATGCCTATGTTGGGAGCATATAATTATATAGGTTAAATTATAATATGTTATATCTATCTATGCCCTTAAATATCATGTTGAGATACATGTCTTGCAAGTGTCTTGATAATCACTCATATTGTACATTTCACTACATGAATATGCTACTTTACTATGATTTGACATTGATATATATGGATAGTGTAGATTAGTTTTCACTTAATCTATACTAATTTGAGGCCATTTAGTTATTTACATGATAATATAGACATTGAGTGTTTATTATGTGTGGCTTATACAACTTTTGAAAATGTCATTTATTTTTGGCCCTTGGTGATATGTGTATGATATATTTTTTGTGACATTTGAACATGCCTATTATTTATGTCCCTTGGCCTTAATTTTGAAATAATTTCTTGTGTAAAATTTTAACATGTCCATTTATTATGGCCATTTTCCACATGTGTATGATATTTTTTTTTGAGACATTTTAACGTATCCATTGGTTGTGGCCCTTGGCTATACATATGTGATTTCTTGTGTGATATTTTAACATGCTCATTGTTTGTGGCCCTTGGCCCTATGTGTGTGATATTTTATTGGGTGACATTTTAACATGTCTATTTCTTAGGCACTTGGCCCTATGTGTGTCATATTTTATTTTATGAGAAAAATTTCAACATGTCCTTTGCACATGACCCTTAGTCTTACATGTGACATTATGTGTTATCTTGGTGTGTTTTTTGAGATTAATTAGTGGTGTCATGATATATATCATGAAATTTTTACTATGTAGTATACTTCAGAGATGGTTACTTTACTACATTCCTCATTTATATATTTATCTAGACATGACAATTGTATGACTTGCATTCAATATGATACATATATGATTCAAATACAATTACATTACATTGCTATGATAACATAATCTCCACATGTTGATAGGATTATATCATTATCACATGACACAATTAAATATTATTTTGAGATGAGTGACTTGTAGGCTAAAACCCTAATATAAAAATGGGAGTGCCATAGTGGGCTTGTCTTAGAAATCCAAGCCTCCATGAATAGACAAAAATTAGAGTTAAGCTAAAGTAAAAATTTTAAAAATTAAAAATATAGTTTGTTCAAAGATTCAAATTAATTAAAAGATCATATTTTATAATGGAGTATAAGGTTTAAAATATAAAAAATAATTTAAAAATTAAAAAACTATTGTCACATTGATACATATTATGTGGGCATATGACATGCATATACAATCACTTTGAAAAAATTCAATATATAAAGTCATAGACACTTAAATGCATATGTATGGCCATATAAAAAATAATTATAAGACTTGTGCATTTTAAAAATAGTTATAGTTAAGCATATAAATATATGGAATTATATCTCATTTGGCACAAGTTCAAAGGAGGCATGATACTTTCTCATGAAAATTTTCAAACTCTAAATGTCATGATATTTATTTTTGCACATTTTGAACATTTAAAATGCATAATACTTGTTCATGCAAATTTTCAAAGGGCATGATACTTGTTCATGTACATTTTTGAAGTTCAAAAGTTAAAATTCATAATACAAATGGTTGTTATTTGAAATTCAAAACTATTGGTATTTAGGTCATGATGGAGTCATGAATATTATTTATTATTTCATGCAATTAGAATATAGATATGTCTACAATAGTGTGATTCATTCTATTATGGGTAATATACATTCATGTCTAGTTAAACTTAATGGCCTTGGCATTACTTATATCAAACCCATTATGAAATTACATAATATATTATGTTGATGTATGTTAAAGCATAGTGACACTCAAAGGCCTTGACAACACTTCTAGTGAACCATCATGGTTCCACCCTCTTTTAGATTAATACATTGAGTATTACTCCCAATTTATGAGAGTTTAAATATGCATGTTTCCAACTTAAGGTCTTGATTAGTTATTCAGAATTGAGACTTGATCACTTTCAATTCACCAATGGTTTAAATTCTCTAATTTTTTTGATAAGGGGGAATGTTCATCCATATTTTACAAGTTATAGAGAAACATGGTTTCATCTCACTACAAGTGTACTCATTCCTTTCAATCTTTTGAATTTTGAATTTTAAAATTTCAAGTTTTCAACATTTCAAACATAGATAAATGCCTACTTCATGTGTTGTTATAAGGTTTTCTAAATTTATATTTTATTGTATAGTTTGAGTATCCTATCAAAGATAAAGCATATTATATACATCAAGTTGAATTATTTTTCATTTACTCACAGTTTTGTTACTAGGATAAGGGTGGGAAAATGTAGATACATATATATGGTCATAAGTACTTGATAGTGTTGATTCTTGATACATCCTAACCACATGACTTGTACCAAAATATATGAATCTTATTCACCATTACTCTAATACATATACATATATTTGGGTTTAATCCTTTAATCACCACCACTAATTCATATAAATTTCCAAGTCAGATGCTCAAACTTACTTATACTACCATCAAATTAGCTCTAGCTTAGGATAATTGTAGTTGATTTTATAGGATAGGTCCACATTAGGTAAATAGGTCTACTCCCATCAACCTATCCACCTAAATCAATCACATCTGATATAAAATAATGGATAGTTTCCAAATTTGTAAATATTATTTTGGGTCTTCTCACATATTTTATAAGGTTGCCTAAAGGAAATTATCAAAAGTACACTACATAAGCAAATCAAAACCTCATTTTAAATGGAATTGGTTCCTAGATTATCACTATCTATTGAACAATTTCACACTGTTGTACATTGAGAAAAAATTCCTATTCCTCTCAAATTCAAGATCATTCACAAGGAGTAGTGATAAGCCAAGTCTAAGTCATCCCAAATCAAGTAAAGATCTATCATTTTCAAGTATCAAAGCCATATTTTTAATTGTATACATATAGCTAAAGATCACAATTTCAAAATCACTCTAGGTGGGAGAACTATGTGTCGATTTATTTCCCTCTTTGGACTATCTAGATATGTAGGCAATGTTTAATCATTAAGGGAATTATTTGGTCAGCTCATCCCATTAAAATACCCCCCTATTTTTTTAGGTTTTAGCTCTCATGAAGGCCCTAAGGTTTGTAACATAAATAATAAGAAAATAGTGACTTCCATGTGGATAATATTGATTTAGTTATGTCACTATAATGATCATTAAACATAGATGTAAAAGGTAAAGGAAATTGATTTTTTGATAGTCAGTGTAGACAAATATGTATTCAATTGATGTAATTGGCCTATGTTATTATCTAACGAGCATAGTCCTATCTAGAAATATTCTCATATTTTGTTTCTAATCTTGCATTTTCATAGTTCTATCTTTATCTAATTTCCATTATTATACATCAATCACAATCAACTTGAACAAGTTTGTAGTCAATAAACACAACCAACCTGCATTTAGGTTCAGGTAGTATAGACTTGTCCAAAAATAGTTTCAAATATTATTATTAATCAGATATAGTCATAGTCATATCTTCTATTGGTTCACACTATCAAACATCATATATTGTCAACATAAAGTTATATTCAAGATAAGTATATTTATTCTTAGTGTTTCCTAAAAATAGAAATTTTCCATATTTAGAATTTATAAACCAACATTATTAATAATTGTATATATTTAGCATTCTTATTCTCTATCAAGTTTCATACCTATTACATAAAATTTCAAATGTTTTATAAAAAATATGGTAAAATTAAAACCAACTAAATCAATTAAGCTTGATTTAGTAGGAAAGTGTCATAGGCAAAAGATAGACTTAATCTAGCATGATCGATTTAGTAGGAAATATAGGGGAGGATATGAAATTAGATCAATTTAGATCAATCTAGTAATAAAAAGTCAAGTTACTAGTCATAATGAAAGGAATGAATGGAAAAGATACCTGAATAAGGATAAACATAGCTAATAATATGATCATGATGATAATTAGGTATAATGGGATGGTTTGGACATCTCTTGTAAAGCACCACAAACTGACTCCATCTCTTTCTAAGTGCACTCCTTAGGATGTACACTATGGGATAGTGATGTACCAATAAGTTCAATAAAATATATTACCATTGACTTAAAAATATAGGTGTATATATGACTAAGAAAGGGATAATGAGTGAATAGGTTGAGAGTTTTATCTCATATCTATTCCTAACATACTTTTTCCTATGGAAACCCTGAAATATTAAATCTTATGACCCTATTATGATGTGTGTATCAGATTATCTAAGGTGATAGCATTCATATTTTAGTGGCCCATAAAGATTATTTATTTATGATTGGTTAGATATTTTATTTATAAGTAAGTACCACAAGATTTAAGGTGGTGATAAAAAGGGTTACCAGTAGGATAAATGTTATCATATGACTAATAAATTACAACAAATAGGTTTCCAATAGTTGTGCCTTATGTTAATATACCTATATTAATTATCATGTAAGAACCAAGTAGTAACCAATGTTGTGGAAGGATTTAGACCAACCTGTTAATAAAACACTAGTGCCACTAGATTTAAAATATATCATTATTAATGTTAGTCAAGCAATAGCTAATACATGAGTGGGGTAGATGATTATGGATGATATACTAACTACTATATGGAGATAGCTGATGTAGGTGCATGTTTTTTTTAGGGGTATTATTAATTATTTTCCTATATAAAAAAAATTAAAAAGGGGTAGAAATTAAAATTTAGTCAGATGTCTGGATGTCAATGGTTGTAAAGAATATAGAATTTTTGAATTAGTAAGTTATAAATGTAGTGTTGAAATAATAAATAGCCCTGGATAATCCATATTTGAAAGCCTAATATTGGTATCCATTCCAATGAATGGATAAGTTTTGTTCTAAGTAAAAAGGGGAAAGTTCAGTATAAAATTTAAAAGCTTATTATTTTATTAGGATAATTTATGGTGTGTGTATTTAATAATTAAACAAAAAATATATATTAATTAAATTATTTAATAATATATTTGTGTGGAAGTATATTTGGTGTGAACTCAGGTTAACTTGTAGAAAAGAAGGAGAAACTCTAGATTCATCAACAAAAGTGATCAGTGTGCTAAAGGAAACTGATGTTGGTTTTATTATTATTATTATTATTATTATTATTATTATTATTATTATTATTATTATTATTATTATTATTATTATTATCCTATTTAGTGGGTAGTGCCAATCTTGTAAGTGATCTACATGTTATTTAAATATATTTGATCATTTTATAAATCCTATAATTGATGTGCAGTAATATGTGGTGTTTATTCCATCAATTATTTTGGTCTAATTTGCATGGCACCAATCTATTTATGGGGATCTGAGTGACTGTAAGTTAAGAATAAAAAAAATAAATTTATTCATTTTATATTATATGGAGAAGATTGCTCCAAGATGCATTGCATTTTACTAGATTTGGTAATAAAGTAAAGGAAAAGAGATAGTTAAAGTTAGCATTGGATAACAAACATATAGTGACTTACATTGAAATATTTTCAAAGCATATCATACTAATTATCAGATATATAGTGATTTATATTGGAGCAATTCAATGCACAGTTTATTAAATCAAGTTTTTATAAATGAAGGTTGCTCAGCTATATAGTGGTCAATAGATATGTTGTTTGAAAGAATTGTTTCCATTTTGAGTTCAACAATTGAGGAAGGAATATATTAGGTTATTATTTATGAATCGATCTTGTCTTAATCCATTTAAGATATTTTCTTGTTATGGTGCAACAAACCAGGTTTTATATATTATACCTAAGGGGGATATAGTCCATTAATATTTTTGTTGATACATATATGTTGTTTTTCAATATGGATGGAGAAAAAATAAAATAAAGTGATCAGGAACTTTAATAAAATATATATCTCCCCTGTAATATATATATAAGGTGTTTCAAAGAATGGAGATCGGTTCATTAGTGTTTTTTTCAATTAGAAGCTTGATATTTGCTAAGTATCATATATGAAAAAGTTGGAGTTGGGTGATATTCTCCATAATAGATACATGTTGCAATTCAGAAAGGGGTTATAATTTTCATGTTTAAATTTCAAGCCTTGCTTTACATTCTCTAGAGTAAGGGTAAAGATTTTAAATTCTCAAAAGAATTTTTTCTACAAATATTCATCCTTTGTCTGGAGAACGTAAGACAAAGTTTAATTTGTTAAATATTTTTATAAATTGTGCATCAATAGCCATCCATTGGTCCTCCATTATAAGCTTGCATTAACTCCACTTAGTGATAATAATATTCCAAATTGGTAAAGGTATGAAGGACTATGATATAAAGAAATGGTAAATGATAGATACTACATAATGATGGTTACTTGTATGGGAAAATGTATTGTCATTAATGTAATTTTATTATTTTCTACCTTGGTGGATGTTATGAAAAAAACTAAGATGCCTTATATTATGCCATGTGAATTTTCATATTAGTAACATTTAATGGATTAAATTTTACATGAATCATTAATTAAAACATATTAGTTTCATCAATTGCACTGTATTATGTTATAGCTAAAATGATGTTTAATATTATGACTTTTCATGGGGTGATGTTATTTGTATCTTTTTTTATTACTAGAGTGTACTTTCATAATATTAATGATTCTTTTATTTTATAAGCATAATTGTTTCATTATAATTACATGATAAGCATACCTTCTTGTTATTTATACATTCTACCGTGTTATTATTAGTGCCTCATTTGAGAATAGTTTCATATGTTAATCTTATGGGAGGGTCATAAGTATGGTACTTTATTCCACTATTAGAAAATGTATTTTTTTATAGCATTGTACCTTGTTAAAATGTGATATATGTAATAGTTGTGAGCACATCATGTAATTATGGAAATGATTAGGCATAGTTTCATCTCTTTCTATTATGGGAGGGTAAGAAGTATGGTACATATTCTAAATTTTAGTATGACAATGATCATAAATTTATATCATTCTTAGTGTGCTAATAATATATGAGCATGATTAGTGTTTTTTTTTGTCATAGTTATTTGCATCATGGAGATTTTTATGAATTAACTTGGTCTTTAGTGTTGTGTGCATTATTTTTACAATGATTTATCATTATTTGTTGAGTGGATCAAGTTATTATCTATATATGGGTTCTTCTTGCTCCTTCTCTCTCATGTTATTAGACTGAAGCATGCAAGCACTCTCTTGTAGATTTGTAATCAACCTTTGGTTTCATCTCTCATGAAGGGAAGTTTATTTTAATTATTTATTTTATACCCCTGGAAAAATTGATGTAACATTTATTTTTTAAATTGATAATATTATACCTTAAAGGTTAGGAGTTGTAATGTCTTAATTATGTAAAAAACACTTATTATAGAAATCCTTGGTGGATGCTTGTATGATGTAAATTAGAGTATGGGTAAAATTAGAAGATTATTTTTTCATGGAAGAAATATATTTTACCACCTTAAGAATGCTTATACTTATTTTTTTTATTAAAGGTCAAAAAGGAGTGAAATTTCCCTAAATCTTAACAATGAAAAGAGGAATATAGAACAAAAGTTACAACATAAGATCATCAAAAAAATAAAGCATGGAAAAAACCCTCCAAAAAATAAAAGAGACAACCAAAAATAAATATAAAATAGCAAAGAGTAAGCCAAAGATCAGCTAATAAGATCCAAATTTAATAAGAGCCTTTACTACATTTCATTCTTTAGCCATGAAGTTGAGATGGTCTATCATAGAATAAAATTTCACCTTTATAGTCCACGTAACATTTCCTTTTCTTTTCATTCTTAATATCTTATTGGTTATATTTCCCATTTATTTTTCATTATTTTCATTTAGGTATTTGTTCATGATTGTGATGCTTTTCATAGTTTTTATATTTTCTCCATTAATTCAAAGAAATTTGTCAATATTCGATGGAAGTTTCTTCTTTTTAGTATCACTTTGAGATATTATTTCCTCCAATTGGGAAAAACTATTATTTAACGTTTCCATAGTTTCTATTAAATATCCTTGTTCTTTATTTAGGATTAGGTTCTAAAGTACACACTCTTCAAAAACTTAGAGTATAAGAAGATTAATCTTGTTCTTGAATTCTTCATTCTCATTTAGAATAGATTTTTATCTTCCTTATGAAGATTGATTCTTTTCTCCAAAGTTTTATATTCATATATAATTATAATGATATTTGTTGTTTTCTTTTTCTCTCATTTATTAACAAGGGTAGGAGATAGAGTAGGTTCCTTAGAGGATATATGATTAAGAACTAAATAAATAGGTAGCACATCACTATAAATATGGGTAGAGTTATAGGATGGAGCTCTAGAATATAGATAAATAGGGTCCACCAAAATATCATGGAGAGAGGTACACTCAGGAAAAGATGAAGGGGGAAATATATTTATTTGTAACTTGTTTTATTTAGAGGCCTAATAATAGAGAAAGATTCAATAGGAGGAATGATTAAAGAAACTATTTTATTCTTTTTGGGAATTAGGTGTTTAATTCCTAAGTAAATAAAAGGGTCTAAGTAAATATAGCCTAGTAATTAATGTGCCTTAATTAGCCTACTGATTTATGCAAATAGATATATATTTTATCTTTTCTAAAAATAGAAATAAGTGTAGAGAAATAAAATTTAGCTTAATCTAGGTTGAAACAGATGATTCAAGATCTAAAAGTTTTTGTGTAGGGATGATAGACTATTGTAAATACTACTCATAACTCTATTTCTAGATTGGATAGGAGCATCAAACTCAGGACACCTTGCTACTTGGTGGTATAGTCTACTTTTTGAATATCTTGTCCACTTCTGGTACTATTGTCCAATTCTAGCATTGTTGTCCTAGTGACATTTTTTGGGTTTTGTTCGATAGGTCTGTAACACCTTGGTAGTGAAATGTTGAAGCCTAATTCTATGTAGAGCTCATTATGTGTCTAATTTAATATTCAAAACCCTTAGGAGATCCTAATACTTGAACTTGAATAGCAAATTTGGAAAAGAGAGAAGGGGTTAGTGTGTAAATGATATGCTAGATGCACTTCACACCTCGTGTGTGGGCATGTTGCCTACATATCAATACTTCAAAGAGGGATTAAGCTAATGTAGTTCTCCTATTTAAGTGCTTTGTCTGATGTATGAAAACTATAATTTGAAATTGGAATGTACTTTAGATTACTATGTACTAGTATGAGTGCTTGAATAGGCTTGAATTGGTCTTGGAAGGCTGTATGTAGAGAATAGGGAAGAGTGCTTGAGTGTACTTGCTTGTATTCTTGATATTTTCCTATGAATGAGTGTCAACCCTTATAAATAGACATTGAATGTCCTTTAATAGTGAAAATAATTATCTTGGGTTAGATGAAATTGTATTAGGCTGACAAGGGAAAAGATAAGGAATTGAGAAAACCTAACTATTAAAGGTGAAAATAAACTTGCATAATAGCATCAGAAATAGGACACCCCTAAATTTTGGTGCTCCTATCCAAATTGGGAACTATTATCCTAGGAGGATGAGCCCTAGGGGGATGGATTTGGGTCTGAGATGGCTACCTAGGTCCTAAAAAAAAAAGATTGGGAAGCTATGGGTTACTAGGAATCAGTGAAAGTCTAGCCAAGAAGGGTTGAGTGAGAAAGAAAGAGGACTTATAGGTTGGGTGCTATTAGCCATGCTTAAGTCATCCAATTTTACATTTTATATGATTAAATTTCTGCCCCCCCCCCTTTATTCTAGTGATGCATCAAAGTAAAATACTAGGATAAAGGAAAAATATAAAGCATACCTGAACTTACCTATGAGGGAAAAGCTCATGAAGTTGTGTAATGTTAAATGTGCGTAGAGAAAGCATACTATGATGTGTGAATCTAAAAATAAAAAAAATGAAATATATTAGTTCTTACTAAATATTCTATATCTAAAATAATAACCTAAAAAAACTAATTAAAAGAAGAGAGAGGAATAAATACATCTCACCAAGTATGTGAACCAATACAAAACCTGATATGATGTTAGATTATGTTGAGTATGTGTTGAATCAAGAGTAATATCATGAATGGAGCTGAGTGATCAATTCCCTAAAATGTGGATAAATAATTTAAAGGCTATCCCTTTGGCTCCATTGTCACCAAGTGAATTTAATGAATCATGCATGTGTTAATCAATGTCTGGACTATATGTCCAATCCCTCTAAATTGGTGGCTTAAGAATACAAAGGCTGGCCCTTTGGCTCCATCATTTCCACATGAAGTGAATCTATGAAGTGATACCAATATAGAATATATGTCATATGGTATGGCTCATATATCCCATGAATGTGCTATAAATATAACACTATAGCGTAGATAGCCAAATGTGTGCTAGAAACTAGGCAACTCTTGGCCATTTCGAAAGATTCAGATTAGGCTTGTATGAAATCCACTCCAAAAATAATGTACTAGGCTTGTATGAAATCCAAATCAAGAAATTGGGTACTTATAAAGCTAAACTTGTATGAAATTTTAACTCAAATGTGATTCCAACCAATTGTAGATGGAGTAAGGCATTCAACTACCGAGAATGCCTAGAATAAACTGAACTCAAAAATAAAAGAAGATCAATGTGCCACACACATTTCCCCCAATCACTGATGTCTAGAATATGGATTCTAATTTGGAAGTTATGCCAACTACCCAATCTAAACTAAAAGTGAGAACAATCATGCCGTGCATGATAACCCCTTGTATATGAGAAAACTATGTTGAAACTACTAAATTTGAAGGATCTAAAAGTGCAAAAACTATCCTCAAACTGAACTTTTTACCTATTTCTAGAAACCTTGAGTGTTTTTCTGCCTAGACAAGAGTGCCAAAATATGGACACCCCTATTTATGGTGCTACTATCTAATTTATGGTGCTACTATCCATTTCTAGTGCTATTGTTTGGTGTGAAAAATAACTAATGATCTGAGACTATTCATGTTTTAATGCTCTAAATTAATTGGTTTGATGATTGGATTCTATGCTAACTATTTTGAATTTTATTGTTATAATTACTAGGAGGTTTTATCTCTATGATAAATCCCCTATTTGATGCCCCCTCTTTTGAGGGTAGGAATGATGAACCTATAATGACTGCCCTCAAAAGAAAAGAGTCCTGTAAGTGTGTTAATTCTAAAAAGACATATGATATAGCATTTGATTTTTAACAAAATGTTTCAAGATATATAAATTTTTGTATTGAGATATTGTTAGATTAATAGGGGTATGCCTAGATAGATATAACAATGTGAAAGTATGTGCATGATACTGAACTAGACTGGTAACATTAGATATTAGTTTTTAGTTGTTAGTTTGGAGGGATGGAACATGATGTCCATCATGGCATCCAAGAAAGAAAATTAAATGCATGATATGGATCATGGGATTTTACACATTTGACAAGCAACAAGAAAACAAGCAAGAATAAAAAAACATACTAGATGGGCTAAGGTGCCATGAAAATAAGGGGCATGGGTACATGTCACTCAAATTAGAAACAGGCATGGAAGGAATGTTCAAATGCCTCATACACATACAAGTGAACTAAGCAATATAAGACATTGGAGTAAAAACAAAGGACATTGGAAAATGTCTAAAGGCACATACATGAAAAATAAGCAAAGGACAATGGTAAATGTCCTAAGGAACATACATGAAAAAGAAGCAAAGGACATTGGAAAATGTCCTAAGGCACAAGTAGGAGACAAGATGGAATTGAATAGGCAATCACACAAGCTATGCTAAGCAAGTAGAGAAATCATGTAAGAACTAGAAGATACAAACACATCTAACTAATTAAATAAAATGCGAAAGTACACAAAACATGTGTAGTACAAGACTAGGTATATGCTAAGAAATACATAAGTGCTAGATATTAGTGAGATGTCAATATAGTATTCTGTGTAAGCTATAAAGTAATGTATATCAACATGATAACTTAGAGTGTGTGGTGTAGAAATGACATAACTTAGATGGTGTAATCATGTAAAATATGCCCCCAATGGGTATGTATAACAATGTATGTCTCGAATGTAGAAGTAGTAATGCCCCCTTTATGGGTAGAATGAAGCAATCAAGTAACTAGATGTCACTGCACACACTCAAAGAAGATCAAGTGAAGCATGGTAATGTAGAAAATCGGCATACAATAACATGAAATAGAAAATGTAAGTCATAGTATGATATTAGTAATGAAAATCATGGATGATGTGTACAATTAAAATATTTTTGGAATTTTTTGAATGTTTTTGTGTTTTAAATTTTTTGTATTGTTTTCATATTTTTGAAAATATTTAAACTATGCACAAGTAATAAGAAGAGTTTATATGTACAATCAATGATAAAAAGTAATGATACTAACTGATAATCTTGGATGAGACTCCTTGTCATAGTGTCTTGTATCAAATAATGGGATCGTGCATGATCATGAGGCATGAGTGTATGACTAAGATTGTAAAGCTAGAATGTGTGCATGTTGTAATTGCTCTAAAATATCTAAAGTGGAAGCCAAATTTGGGGTCCCCTATGACTCTGAGAAGTGGATAAAATTTTATGGATCTTAGGGACCCATTTAAAAGTAGGAGAAGAAGCTATGTGAATAGGTGATCTCTATATAGTTATATGAGACTGCAATATAACTGCTCTAGGTGTGAATATTGTAGCTGAAAGTTGTCTAGAATCCTTAAGTTTTGGGGGTGTATGAACACTCTATACTAGTGATGTATTTTTTAAATATGGATGATACTGAAGTGGACTTATAATAAAATTTGGAAGAGAGGCTAAAACTAGTGGAAGAATTGGATCTGGTGACTAAAATCTAGTAGATGGCTCTGAAGTGGGAAGTGGTGACTCATAAAGAAATTTTCCAATTGTAATACCCTGATTATCATGAATGAAAATCATGCATATGTGAATTTTAGAAGGTACTACCTTAAATTTTTGAATCCATGGTCAACTAAATAATATGTCAAAAACTCTTGCATTGGGAACTATAGTGAATGGTGTATCCACATGTGTAAGACCAACCTATAATGGAAGTACTATCTCACCTAATAAACTTTGAACATGCCCACTAAAACCACTAATAACTATATATGTTAGATTGATATCCTACTCTAAATAACCCAAATTCTATAGTAGTGTGAAGGTGCACATATTAAAACTAGAACCATTGTCAATGAGTACATTGTGGATAGGCTGATTATGGATATGTGCTCTGATAAAAAGTGCATTGTAACTTATATCATACTCCATAATCTTCTATTATTAAAAAGATACTGAAGGTCTAGCTAGAACTCTAGACTCATACACACCTATCATACCCCTCAAAGGATGTGTCTCGATTGAAGATGCTTGGTATGTAGCTAGTGGAGGATGTGTATGGTATGTACAATAAACACCTAATGTGTCCTCTTTCTCTTGTTTTGAATGATATGGAAATGGATTTGAAAATATTTTCAAAGCCTTATCTTATGTTGGATTTATCTTTTGAGGCTTAGTTAAAGTGCCTAAATCGAGTAGATTATCATCTATCAAATCCTGTATCTTATTTTGCAAACTAATGCATCTATTTGTTGTGTGGCCTAATACCCTATGAAATTTTCAAAATGCCTACTAATTATATCCCTATGGAAGAGGCTTTGATGGATCTACTTCTTGAATAGGTGGGAGAGTTCTAATGTTGTATTCCAATAACTATTGTAGAACTCTAGCTAGAGAAACTGGTAAAGTTGTAAATGCACATCGAGGAGGTACTGATAAACCACATGTAGAGGGGGATCTGAAGCCACATTGATTTTTAGTTGATTTCGATTATTTTTGTCACTAATGTTAACCTTGTTTGGGACTATACTATTACTCTTATTTGTTGTGTTTGGAGTATTTGAATACTTGAGTTTTCCCATTGAGATTAACTTGACTTATCTTCCCTTAAGTGTATGACACAATCTAGTGAAGGAAGAGAATATTTTGAACATAATGGATTCATGTAGTACTAGTAAAAGGCTCTATTTGAAGATGTCCTATAGCTCTTGATCAGCCATGGGGATAATTAACTTAGCCAAAATAGTCTTGTATCTAAGAACATAATCCGTGAAAGGCTCATTTGGCCTTTATTTCTATTGTAAAATCTATGCATATGAGACCTTATCACCAATATTGTTACTTAAATGTGCTAGGAACATGTCTACTAAAGGATTAAATGTTGTGATTGACTGATTTGGTAAACTATAAAATCATTATAGAGCATAATCTTTTAGTCTCCCTGGAAGGAGTTTGGTAAGTAGCCAATCATTAGGTACATAATCCAAACATGCTACATAAAAATCTCTTAAATGTGTCTTTTGGTTACCCTTGCCATCATAAAGAGTAAGCTTGGGTTGAACAAATCCTTATGGTAAGGTGTAGAAGCAATGTGACATGCTAATGGTGTATGCAAAAGTAAAAAAGAATCCAATGCCTATGTAGGTCTATTTGTACCTTGCTCAAGATGTTTCACCTTGGATTGAAGAGATTGGATCACTTGCATAAGGGCTGCCACATCAGGAGCTATGGATGTACTAGCTATAGCTGGTGGCATAGAAGAAGGTTCGGCTGCTATAGGGGTTATTGAGACATAGTTACCCTCGTAGTGTCATTTACAATTTGTTGCTCTATGGTTTGATAAGATTTCCCATTGGTTACTTTTTTATGTTCTTCTTGTAAAATTATAAACATGTAATCTTGTATATATGGATGTCTAGTAAAGAATTATTAAAGTTCTCTTTTATTAGTTTCATCAAAATTGGTATATTGGGTCATTGATAAAGTAGGAAAACAATTTAAATGTGTTAAAACATTTTGTAATATGTGTTAATAGGCAATATGCTAGAAATAGAAATTACTAAATATAAGAAATTCAAAGTCCAAAAAATAGTGACTTGGGATTTGTACAAAAAGGACACTGAGTTGTTAAACATGTAAGGTGATATCTCAACAAACAAAATGGAGCTAGTATATATAACTAGGTATTTTGTATGAATGTAAGGTAATACCTCAAACAACAAAGAAGGAGCTAGTACATGAAACTAGGGATTTTGTATGAATGTAAGGTGATACCTCAAACAACAAAGAAAGAGCTAGTACATGTAACTAAGGATTTTTCCAAAATTTTATTTGCAAAATACTATGAACTTTTGAATTTGAAGTTGATTTTTTTGAGTTAAATATGCAACTAATTTTTTAGAAAATTATGCAAAAAGTACTAAAAAATAACTGAGAATGCATTTGATACGATTAGGGTTTTAAATGATCTTTTTAAAAATTAGTGCAGTAATTTGAAAATTTTATAGAAAATTTTTAGTTTTAATTTTGAAAAAGTGAGAAAAAATCTGAAAATATTTCTAAAATTAGTAGTATATTTTTCCTAGTGGTTTGAAAGTGGTTTTATGCAAATAGGACCTAGTATGTACAAAGTAGGGTTTTGGGTGAATGTATTGAAAAAAATTCAATTAATTTGTAGTTTTTTAATTTTTAATTTTAGGAAAAATCAAGAAAATATTACAAAAAATCAAAAATAATTATCCCTAGGGTTTCTAGGATTTTTGTGTGGCAGTTCGAACTAAGTTGGGTTCACCAAATGTTTTATTATTTTTGGGAATTAGGTGTTTAATTCCTAAGAAAATAAAAGGGTTTGAGTAAATGTAAACTAGTAATTAATGTGCCTTAATTATCCTAATTTTTTATGCAAATAAATATATATTTTATCTTTTCTAAAAATAGCAAGAAGTGTAGAGAAATAAAACTTAGCTTAATCTGGGTTGAAACAGATGATTCAAGATCTAAAAATTGCTATGCAGGGATGGTAGACTATCATAAATAGAACATAATTTTTTTGTGGATTGGATAAGAGTGCTAAACTCAGGACACCCTACTACTTGGCATTTTAGTCCACTTTTCAGAGCTATTATCCAATTTTGGCACTATTATATAATTCCAACATTCTTGTCCTGGTGACCTAAATTTTTGGGGTTTTATTTGGTAGGTATGTAACACCTTGGTAGTGAAATGTCAAATTGAAAATTTTATAGAAAATTTTTAGTTTTAATTTTGAAAAAGTGAGAAAAATTTTGAAAATATTTCAAAATTAGTAGTATATTTTTCCTAGTAGTTTGAAAGTGGTTTTATGCAAATAGGACCTAGTATGTACAAAGTAGGGGTTTAGGTGAATGTATTGAAAATAATTCAATTAATTTGTAGTTTTTAAATTTTTAATTTTAGGAAAAATCAAGAAAATATTAAAAAAAATCAAAAATAATTATCCCTAGGGTTTCTAGGATTTTTGTGTGGCAGTTCGAACTAAGTTGGGTTCACCAAATGTTTTATTATTTTTGGGAATTAGGTGTTTAATTCCTAAGAAAATAAAAGGGTTTGAGTAAATGTAAACTAGTAATTAATGTGCCTTAATTATCCTAATGATTTATGCAAATAAATATATATTTTATCTTTTCTAAAAATAGCAAGAAGTGTAGAGAAATAAAACTTAGCTTAATCTGGGTTGAAACAGATGATTCAAGATCTAAAAATTGCTATGCAGGGATGGTAGACTATCATAAATAGAACATAATTTTTTTTTGGATTGGATAAGAGTGCTAAACTCAGGACACCCTACTACTTGGCATTTTAGTCCACTTTTCAGAGCTATTATCCAATTTTGGCACTATTATATAATTCCAACATTCTTGTCCTGGTGACCTAACTTTTTGGGGTTTTATTTGGTAGGTATGTAACACCTTGGTAGTGAAATGTCAAATTGAAAATTTTATAGAAAATTTTTAGTTTTAATTTTGAAAAAGTGAGAAAAAATCTGAAAATATTTCAAAATTAGTAGTATATTTTTCCTAGTAGTTTGAAAGTGGTTTTATGCAAATAGGACCTAGTATGTACAAAGTAGGGTTTTAGGTGAATGTACTGAAAATAATTCAATTAATTTGTAGTTTTTTAATTTTTAATTTTAGGAAAAATCAAGAAAATATTACAAAAAATCAAAAATAATTATCCCTAGGGTTTCTAGGATTTTTGTGTGGCAGTTCGAACTAAGTTGGGTTCACCAAATGTTTTATTATTTTTGGGAATTAGGTGTTTAATTCCTAAGCAAATAAAAGGGTTTGAGTAAATGTAAACTAGTAATTAATGTGCCTTAATTATCCTAATGATTTATGCAAATAAAAATATATTTTATCTTTTCTAAAAATAGCAAGAAGTGTAGAGAAATAAAACTTAGCTTAATCTGGGTTGAAACAGATGATTCAAGATCTAAAAATTGCTATGCAGGGATGGTAGACTATCACAAATAGAACCTAATTTTTTTGTGGATTGGATAAGAGTGATAAACTTAGGAAACCCTACTACTTGGCATTTTAGTCCACTTTTCAGAGCTATTATCCAATTTTGGCACTATTATATAATTCCAACATTCTTGTCCTGGTGACCTAACTTTTGGGGTTTTATTTGGTAGGTATGTAACACCTTGGCAATGAAATGTCAAAGCCTAATTATATGTGGATCTCATTGTATATCTTATTTAATATTTAAAACCCTTAATATCTCCTAGTACTTGAACTTGAATAGTAAATTTTGGAAAGAGAGAAGGGGTTAGTGTGTAAAGGATACGCTAGACGCACTTCACACCCCGTGTGTGGGCACAATGCCTACATACCAATACTTTGAAGATGGATCAAGTTAATTTAGTTCTCCCATTTGATGTGCTTGGTGAAATTTTGTGATGTATGCAAACTATAATTTGAAACTAGCATGTACTTTAGATGATTAGGGGCTGGTATGAGTGCTTGAATAGGATTGAATTGGTCTTGGAAGGTTGTATGTAGATAAGAGGGAAGAGTGCTTGAGTGTACTTTCTTATATTATTGATCTTTTCCTGAGAATGAGTGACAACCATTCTAAATGGACATTGAATGGCCTTTTATAGGGAAACTAATGATCCTAGGTTAGATGAACTTGTATTAGGATGATAGGGGAAAAGATAAGGAATCAAGAGAACCTAATCATTAGAGGTGAAAATGAACTTGGACAATAGTGTCAGAAATAAGACACCCATAAATTTTGATGCTCCTATCTAAATTGGGCACTATTGTCCTAGGAGGATGAGCCTTGAGGGTATGTATCTAGGTCTGGGAGCGCTACCTAGGTCTTAAAAAGATAAGTCTAAGAAGCCATGAGTGATTAGAAATCAATGAAAGTCTAGCCGAGAAGGGTTGAGTGAGAAAGAAAGAGGACCTATAGGTTGGGTGCTATTATCCATGCCTAAGTCATCTAATTTTAAATTTTATATGATTATAAAAACATATTTGGTATTTTTGACTAAAGGTTTGTCATCAACAAAGACATCATGTTGTTTATAAGCTCCTAGGAGGTTGTGATCAACAATTTTAATAGTGAGTTAGGGATAATAGCTAGAGGCCATGGATATATCATGGTGATACATGAGAAAAATGGCCAATTGGTGAATTAGAATTAGGATCTTATTACATGTTACCTCTAAAACAAAATTATCAAAATGTGATAGAATATATAAAGGAAAATATAAGAGATTATTATGCCTCAAGTGATTTATAAAGGAGAAATGATGATAAAGAGAAATATTATATCTAATTTCTAAAGGAACATACCTCATAACTTGATGAATAACATAATTCCATAGTT